>JARHVA010000486.1:262500-475000 GCA_037957365.1 Torreya grandis | reverse complement strand
TTCAAATGGGTTAATGAATTCATAAGATATACTTTTAGTGTATAATAAACTTGAATAAATAAAACAAGTAGGGAGTCTGTATATGTTTAATATACTCTCTAGGTGTTATAAATATGTTGTATTGCTCCCTTCAAAACTATGACTAGATTGGGTCGAAATGTAAATTATATATATATATATATATATATATATATATATATATATATATATATATATATATATACATATATATACATACAGTATTTATGTATGTAAGTGTAAGTGTAAGTGTGTGTGTGTGTGTGTGTGTACATATACACATATATGTATATATGTATGTATATATATATATATATATATATATATATATATATATATATATATATATATATATATGTGTGTGTGTGTGTGTGTATGTATGTATGCATGCATGCATTTATGTATGTATGTATAAGCTGCACCTTACTTGGTTAAAATATGATACTTTTGTACAATAAGAAAGTGATGGGATTAAGATCCAAATAGAAATTTTGAAAGGTGTATAGAAGATCTTAAGAAACTTGTTTTATGATTATAATCTATTCTAAGATTGTATGAAGTTATATTAATTGGAATGTTCCATTTATATATAATCAATATGGTAGTTATAGTATACAAAACATATATAGGCCGAACTTATGTATTAGTTAAAATATGAACATTTCTTGTATTAATAAAATTATGGAACATGTTTATAATAAATAAAGTTAGTAAAATATAGAATAAGATTAATATACAACATTCATGTTTTATGAGCAATTTTGAGACTCATTTGGTTTATATATTATTAGATATTATTTGTGTTTGAAAGGAAAGAGAGATATGTTGAGAAATGGATATAACGTTTTAAAACTTGGATTCTTGTTATAGATCTATATTCATTTCTAGTTTGAATGTAGAAGAACCTAAACATGATTTTCATGAGTTAAAAATAAAGATATTATTGAATAATGATTGCTTATATCTTACATTATTGTTTACATTGGTAAATGTTGCAATATGTATTTATTTTGCCTTATATTTATATATGAAAATTATGGGTTGTCTATCAAATGCTAATAAGTGATAGATATATGAAGGTGCCATTTTAAAATTCATACATCTACCCCCCAATATCATCTGATAGATTTTGATCCATTAGCACAGAGTTGTGTGAGTGGAATTGAATTGGATCCATGTGAGATTTAAATTATATAATGAAAACTTTGGCCAAATTAATTTTATATTTGAGACATCATCATTCTATTTTATTTTCTAGTTTATATGTGTATGGTGATGTCATATTAGATAGAGGATTATTTTCCATAGTCTATGTGACTGTTGAATGTATTAGTGATTGTACACATGTGAGTTATAGTTGATTTCTTGATATCCACACTATTATTATTTACCCTTCCATGAAGGGAATGGCAATTTCCAATGGGAAGGTGTGCAAAAGATCAGTAGTCTATGGTTGGAGGCAAAGCACTCAGATGATATTGTCTATATTTTTAGCTATTCCACCATTTAAGGATCATACTCATGGCTATTTGTATGGATCATTAAGATTTTTATGATGATAATTTGTACTATTATACATCTTATATTGTATATTTTAATTTTTGCTTAATTATAATCTATAACACATTATTATTGATGGTTATTCAACAAAACAATGGGTATATGCTTATTTATAGCTATATTTGTGGATCATATCACTAATTTTATGTACTTAGATCTTTTAATTATTCATTTTATGATAAATATTCATCTTATATTCTATTAGAGGCCATTTGAAAATTAAATGGATCAATAACATTAATTAGTGGGTTGATACATTTAGACATTTATTGTTTAAGATAAATTTATTAGTCAAATAATAATTATAAAAATGATTAATGGATGACTTCATAGACAGTTTTTAAATTCTTCTAGTAGGGATCTATAAACTTTATCTAGTGTAACCCCTAGTATTTCCATGCCATAATTTACTATGATATTTGGTATCCTCATATTAGTGAGCCACAGGGTAGTGTTGTGAGTTATCTTCCATAGTGGAGAAGATTTATGAGTAGGATCCTTCCACTTGGATGGGACTCATTAAAAATTTTGGCCTCGCTACACCTATGATATTTCTTGAGTTTTTGGTTCGGTATGTGTCTCTATTTGTGCTTATGGTAATGATTGCTCTAATCCTAGTGGAATCGATCATAATGGTTATACCAACCTTACATACAATGCCTTCTATAATTTGAGATCTACCATTGCATTATTTAAGTTGAGGTGCATGATTATTGGTTTATTTTATTCATGGATCTAAATTATGACCCCCTTATGCATTTTAGTAATTGTATCAATCAGCCCCAAATATTTGAGAAACTTTAGAGGCACACAAGGGTGTGAGGTGATCAATCCTTAAATTTCAATCCACCATTATTTTAACCTTCCTAGGTTCATATAATTTTTTTAGATTTATTAATCAAGAGAGGTTTTCAAAATTGTTAGTTTGATAGTAGTCTATGTTTCATATGATTGAGCCTTCTGGAAATTTCCATTATGTGAAGCACATAAGTAGTACTAATAATTGATAATGAAAATATCATGATGAGATAGAGACAACATTTGTTATATTTTTTATGAGTTTATTTATAAGGAACTCCATCCAATTTAAGTCTTACCCTAGCCTCATCATCTAGTGTGTTATGTCAATGAATTCTTTGGTATCTTTCCTGACACTCTTGGTGGTCTAAAAGTAATCTTCACTATGTAGTCTTTCAAGACTTACATAGGTGCATATATCACTTGATCAATTGGGATACTATTTATTATCATGCATACACATCCTTGATGTTTTAATGGATAGTTTGCCTCTTGATTTCATAGGCTACCAATAATTTTCCCCTTGTTGGTAGTCCTCTAGTTTGTGACATAGTGTTATCATTGATTTATATAGTCACATCCTTAGAAATATTAATAAAACCTATGTTATATAAAATAAATATATTCATCATTAATTCATATCTTTTTCCAAATATCACCAACCTTGACAATATTTTTGCATCTAAGGCTTTCAACCTATTTGTTAATTTAAGGGCTCCTAACAATGAATTAGTTGCTTATGGTTGAGGGATCTGCTTGGTGATGGATGAACATATAGATTAAAACAAATCAAGGTAATTCAAATTAACTTTACTTAGGGATAACCTATTCCCATCTCTTTATTTTTTAAATCTAACATCGGTACAAGGATTTGGTGCATTGTCATTCTCTGCTTGTTGTGCATGAATTGTGCCAAAACCTTTACTTGAATAATTCACTAAAATTAGGATCTTAGAAGATGATTATTTACTTAAAATTTTTCAAGTATGTTTTCCCATATATACCCTATCTTTTATAAAAATCTAATCTCCAAATATTTTTTGACACCCTCATTAATTCCTTGATCTTATTTTCACTTCATTATCTTTCTCACTTTGAAGTCTAATAATTGATGTTATGTTTATTTTCATTTTCAATTGAATGAATTCACTATTTCCTTTAATAGATTTAAATTATGTGATGCACCACATTTTATTCCAAATAGTTTTATCTTATTATGCATTAAATTTGCTTGTGTAATTACTTACACATTAGAATTATCAAAATATTCAATATCACATGTCATTAACTACCTTGGTGGTTACCATTTTCATATCTCTCCACTATATATTTTCTTCATATCCTCATTCTTGAACTTATTATATTGATTGATATTTTGACCAACTTGCGTTCTTTTAATGTTATGTACTTTCCTTTCCATTTTTTGTAATTTTAACTATGATACATGATCTAAATGCCTATAATATAGAAGTCACACTATATACATCTACACTAGAACCTAAAAAATAAAAGAAATTATAAAATAAACAAAAAATTTAACTATATTTTGATACTCAACACAAACCCATTTTATACATTCTCTTCTAGAGATCATTGTTGGTACAGCGTAAGCCTCTATCCATTTACTTTTCCTAGAATAATGGTTCTTTAAAGGTATCTGAGTGTAATAGTGCCTTGTTGTGACACTTCATGAATAATATATGGACCCTTCCACCTGATACGTAGTTTCATAGGGTGAATTATCAATCTATTATCATATAAAAAGACTTTTTTCTCTTACTAAAATTATTTTGATTACAGGTTATGATCATGTCAAGATTTTTGAATATGTCTATTAATATCATGAGTCTAACTTTCCCTTAGCCTAGTTTCCTCCATTCTAGTTAAACCCAAAAACCATTATTAAATTGAATCTTGATCACCTAGTCTCATTATTAGTGTGACTTGAAGGCTTGTTAATATGTATTCCATAGGCATCACTACTTCCATTTCAAAGACTAGCTAGAATATTGTGAAACCCATTGCACATTTTTAGTTGGTTATATATGCCCATATGATCATAGGTTTGTGATCTTCCATTCATCCCTCTAAACATTTATGATCTTGGTGATCATCATTATAACACCTTATTTGATGCTTCGGTAGGTCCATTTTCTTGAGGATGATAAGGCACAATTTTGTGATGTGATATCATGAATTCCTCAATCAGGGATTTTATGGTGATTTTTATTAAGTGTGTTACTATAAAAATAAATATATTTAAGGAACACCCAAACCTCAATACGATATTTTCATACAATAATTTAGTTGTATCTTTGGCACTACAACTTAGTTCCATAATAGCTTCCACCCATTTTTTAAAATAATCCATCCCAGACATTATATATAACATTATTGTGTTTTTTAGGTAGATTAAAGGACCCTACAAAGTTAAATCTCCATTTTTTAGATGGTTTCATAACTAACATTGGATTTAAAGGTAATTCATCCCACTAAATAGGTCTACCTACCCTTTTACATAGATTTTAGTGTTTGGAAACCTTGTGTTTACCTTAGAATAATGTAGGCCATCATAGACCACCATGTAATAATTTTATCATAGTGGACTATCTTATGAAACTCCCTCTTGTGACTCCTTGATGTGTTTATTATAAAAAAATTACCTTTTATGATATAGAGTTGCTCTTCACAAAAACTCATCCTTAATTATCTTATAAAATAATACATTCATAATACTAAAAGGTAATGTTTTTGTGACTAGTTGATTTTTATCCTTTTCCTCATAATGCATATAGAAAACACCCTACTCCATAAATTTTGCTATATCCTCCATTTTTTTTTGAATCACAACTACTAAGAATAAATGTGCATCTGGTGATTCATCATGTAACTCTTATAGATCTATTGGGTGAATATTTTGTCATCAACTAACTGACGGCAAAATGGTTATATCAACCACATCATTAGAAGATTTATATGGCAAAATGGGTGTGGTGACCATAGCCAGAATGAGACAAATCTCTCCTCTCAGCAAGGGGAGGTTCCTTATAAACTATAGTAAACTAATATAAGTTGAAAATAGACTCAGGGGTGAAATCATACCATCCATCTGTTAGGGTATGGAGCTAAAAGCTTCACCAAGGAGCACACTATGACAGTTTCAGGTCTACACAGACACTGGCATTGGCCAGGAGTGACCGACGTTGGCAGTGGGTCGACCGACGGCAGTCATAGGCAAGCAGCAAGAATCGGCATCGATTACCTGTGCATCCAGAAAGCTATTTCTGAGGACAGAAGCGAGTGTTTGCATGATGAGTTTAAGTTGTAGTCTTAAGCTCACGTCTCTATTATTAGTAATATTATTTTTAGAGCCCTTGTTCAAGTGGCTTAACTGTTTGTTGTAAGTGCATGCTCAAGTTTCCTAATTCTATATGTAGAATTAGATCTTCTTAGCTTTGTGTGAATTATTGTAGTAGTTCATTGTATTTGGTATGTTGAATAACAGTACAGAATTGAATCAATCCAGGCTTGTTGGAGTTGATTGTTCTTGAGAGAGAGAGAGAGCTCTTAAGGAATAGAGATCTAGTGAGAGATCTATACATCTAGGAGAGGTGTGGAAGAAAGAAGTTTCTTCAATTGTATTTCTTTTGTAAAGAGTTTGTTAATACAAGTTTTTAGGGTGGTTTCTTGTATCTCTTGTTCTTGCTATTATCTCATTCAGTTACTTGTTTATCTGATTTAATTCTGCATTTATTGCTTTCATAAGTGTAATCTATTGTTGGTTGATCCCCAACAAGTGGTATCAGAGCCTTGGTTGCAGGTTCAAGCGCTGATACGAACAAGTGGTATTAGAGCTCAGCTCAGGTTCACTAATAGGTGGTTCAGATCTGTGTAGTGTGTATTGATTATAGGTTCTCATAGGGGTTTCTACAGGGATTTCTATTTGAGTGGGAGAAGCAATGGAAGATGAAAGTAAACTTAGAATGGAAAAGTTCAATGGCAAAAATTACCAACATTGGAGAATGCAGATAGAGGATTATTTGTATCAGAAAGATCTCTACTTACCGTTAGGTGGGGTTGCAAAGAAGCCCAAAGACATGGAGGATGAAGAATGGAAAGTTCTTGACAGAAAGGCTCTGGGGTTTATAAGACTGAGTCTAGCATCCACTGTGATATCTAATTTATCACAGGCAAAGTCTACGTTAGTAAATTTATATGAAAAACCCTCAGCTTCTAATAAGGTATATCTTATGAAGTAGTTATTTAATTTGCATATGAATGAAGGTGGATCTGTTTCTACTCATCTGAATGATTTCAATGGAATTGTGAATCAATTAAGTTTAGTCAATATAGTGTTTGATGATGAAATAAAAGCTCTTTTAATATTATGTTCTTTGCCTGAAAGCTGGCATGGCTTAGTAATGGCAGTAAGTAATACTGCATCTGCATCAAATATTTTGAAAGTAGAGGATGTTGTTAGTGTTATCTTGAATGAGGAAATATGCAGGAAAAGCACATAAGAGACATCTGGGAATGCTTTAAGTTTTGAGAGCAGGGGAAGGCAGAAAGATAAGAGCAAGAGGAGATCAAGATCTAAGTCTAAGGTGAGAGGAAGATCCAAATCCAGGAATGGCAGAAAGCCACAATGCTGGAATTGTGGAAAGATTGGGCACATAAGCAGAGATTGTTGGTCAAAGCCTAAGGAGGACAATCAGAATGAAGGAAAGGAAGAAGCCAAGGTTGTAGGTATTGCACAAGATGCTTTAATTTTCTCTCTGCATAATAATATAGAATCTTGGGTGTTAGATTCAGGTGCATCTTTTCATGCTACCCCTAACAGGGAATATTTCAGTGACTATATCCATGGAGATTTTGGAATAGTGTATCTAGGGGATGATGAGCCCTATAAAATAATTGGCAAAGGTAAAGTGCAGCTAAAGATGTAGAATAGCAACACATGGGTGTTGAGAGATGTGATGCATGTTCCTAGCTTGAAGAGAAATTTGATTTCTGCAGGAAAGTTAGGGGATGAAGGTTGTACAGTAACTCTCACAGCAGAATCTTGGAAGGTGACCAAGGGTGCACTTGTTATGGCCAGAGGTAAGAGAGAAGGTACTCTCTATTTGTGTAATTGTGTTACTAACAAATCTCCTTCTGTATTATCTACTTCAGATGTGGATGCTAAATTGTGGCACTCAAGGCTTGGCCACATGAGTGAGAAGGGGATGTCAATTCTTAAGTCCAAAGGTATGCTTTCAGATTTAAAAGGCATAGATCTAGAGTTTTGTGAGCACTGTGTATTTGGAAAATAGAAAAGGGTTAGTTTTCTCAAGACTAGGTCTACTAAGAAGAGGCATAAGTTGCAGCTTGTTCACATAGACGTGTGGGGACCGGCTCAGGTTGCTTCCATTAGAGGATCAAAGTACTATGTATCTTTCATAGATGATGCTACAAGGAAGGTATGGATCTATTGTATTAGGAGAAAATCTGATGTATTTGAGACTTTTAAGATCTGGAAAGCTATGGTTGAGAATGAAATAGGTAAAAGATTGAAGTGCCTGAGATCTGACAATGGCGGTGAGTTTTGCAGTTATAAGTTCAGAGATTATTGTTATATGCATGGAATCCACAGGCAAAGGACGGTTCCAAGGACACCTTAGCAGAATGGAATTGCTGAAAGGATGAATAGGACAATAATGGAGCATGCAAGATGTATGAGATTGCATGCTGGTTTGCCCTTACAGTTTTGGGCACAAGCTGTTGACACTGTAGTATACCTAATTAACAGAGGACCCTCTATAGCTCTAGATGGTGGTATTCCAGAAGAGGCATGGATAGGTAAAAAGGTTGATCTCTCATATCTCAAAGTTTTTGGTTGTGAAGCCTTTGTGCACATAGATAAAGAAAATAGAAAGAAGCTTGATGCTAAGTCTATGAGGTGCACGTTTATTGGCTATGGCTCAGATGATTTTGGTTATAGATTGTGGAATCTAGAAACTAACAAGGTAATTAGGAGCCGTGATGTTGTTTTCAATGAAAGAGTGATGTATTAAGATTAGCTAAGGAAGCTGAATCAATCTGAGCAAAGCAATGGTGAATTAGATGAGGTGAAGGTCCAATATGAGCTCACGGGAAAAGGAAATAATCACTTGCAGGAAAACATAGAGACCGACGTCGGTAGGGTAGGAACCGGCATCGGCAGGACAGAAACGGGCGTCGGCCATACAGAGACCGACGTCGGTAGGACAGGCATTGAGGTCGGTCAGACAGAATCGATGTCAGCCAATAACAAGTCTGGAGGTGACTGAGGTCGGTCACTGTCAGAGAATTTGGGTGGACAAAGTGTTGTGAGCGAGTCTCAGACACCCATCAGGAGGTCAGAAAGGGTGAGTAAGCCTCCAATTAGATATTTTCCTTATTTATTTTATCTATTGCTAACTGATGGTGGAGAACCAAAGAGTTTTGAAGAAGTAATACAGGTGGAGTCTAAGAGTCAGTGGGAGCGTGGCATGGTTGAGGAGTTGGAGTCCTTAAGAGAGAACCAAACATGGGATTTGGTTGAATTGCCAGCTGGTAAGAAAACACTCAAGAACAGATGGACCTACAGGTTGAAAGAAGGTGAGAATGGACAGATGAGATATAAGGCCAGATTGGTAGTAAAAGGATTTGCACAAAAGCCAGGTATTGACTTTGGTGAGATTTTTTCTCCTATTGTTAAAATGACTTCTATAAGGGTTGTATTGTCTTTGGTTGCTTTTGAGGATTTGCATCTTGAGTAGCTAGATGTTAAGAGAGCGTTTCTTCATGGAGATTTGGATGAGGAAATATATATGGAACAACCAAAAGGATTTGAGGTCAAGGGTAAGGAGAAGTTTGTGTGTAGATTGAAGAAAAGCTTGTATGGCCTCAAGCAAGCTCCTAGGCAATGGTACTTAAAATTTGACAAGTTTATGACTGAGCATGGCTACAGTAGGTGTCAATCTGACCATTGCATGTATTTCAAGAGATTTGATAATGGTAGATATATTATTCTATTGTTGTATGTAGATGATATGCTGGTTGCAGGATCTCACATGCAGGATATCTCTGAGCTTAAGGTGAAATTAGCTCAAACGTTTTCCATGAAGGATTTGGGAGTAGCAAAGAAAATCCTTGGCATGAGCATTGAGAGAGACAGGAAAAATCACAGGTTGATATTGTCTCAAGAAGATTATGTGGACAAGGTGTTGAAATAGTTCAATATGTAGGATACTAAACTGATAAGCACACCTTTGGCTGGACATTTTAAGTTGAGTAAAGAACAATGTCCTAATTCATATGATGAGGTAGAGTACATGAGTAAGGTTCCATATTCTTCCACAGTAGGGAGTTTGATGTATGCAATGGTGTGTACTAGACCAGATATTGCCCAAGCAGTGGGAGTGGTAAGTAAGTATATGGCCAATCTAGGTAAGGAACATTGGAAAGCAGTTCAGTGGATCCTTAGATATCTGAGAGGAACCAACAGTAGGCACTTGTGCTATGGAGGTTCAGATACTTCTCTACATGGTTATGTAGATTCAGATATGGTAGGTGATTTGGATGGCAGGAGGAGCACTACAGGTTATGTTTTCACTATAGGTGGAATGGCGGTTAGCTGGATATCTAAGTTACAGAAGGTTTTTGCCTTGTTAACTACAGAAGCAGAGTATATTGCAGCCACAGGGGCTAGCAAAGAGATGATATGGATGACACGGTTCATGGATGAGCTTGGTAGGGAGCATGAGAGTTGCAAATTATATAGTGACAGTAAGAGTGCAATCCATTTGGCTAAGAATTCAGCCTTTCATTCAAGAACAAAGCACATACAGCTAAGGTATCACTTCATACGACAGGTATTGGAAGATGGTGAGTTGAAGCTGGAGAAGATCCATACAGATAGGAATCCTGTTGATATGTTAACCAAGCCGGTTACAAAGGAGAAGTTGAATCTTCATTCAACTTATGTTGGTCTTCATGATTGAGCTGAAGATGGAGGAGCTAGAAGATGTTGCTGTACAGGTATTGGTGCAGCTGTTTATCTCCAAGTGGGAGATTGTTAGGGTATGGAGCTAAAATCTTCACCAAGGAGCACACTATGATAGTTTCAGGTCTACACAGACACTGGCATCAGTTAGGAGCGACCGATGTCGGTCAGGTGCAGTTGCAGAGGCACTGACATCGGTAGTGGGTCAGCCGACGGTGGTCACAGGCAAGCAGCAGGAACTGGCATCTGTTACCTGTGCGTCTAGAAAGCTATTTCTGAGGACAAAAGTGAGTGTTTGCATGATGAGTTTAAGTTATAGTCTTAAGCTCACGTCTCTATTATTAGTAATATTATTTTTAGAGCCCTTGTTCAAGTGGCTTAACTTTTTGTTGTAAGTGCATGCTCAAGTTTCCTAATTCTATATGTAGAATTAGATCTTCTTAGCTTTGTGTGAATTATTGTAGTAGTTCATTGTATTTGGTATGTTGAATAACAGTACAGAATTGAATCAATCCAGGCTTGTTGGAGTTGATTGTTCTTGAGAGAGAGAGCTCTTGAGGAATAGAGATCTAGTGAGAGATCTATACATCTAGGAGAGGTGTGGAAGAAAGAAGTTTCTTCAATTGTATTCCTTTTGTAAAGAGTTTTTTAATTCAAGTTTTTAGGGTGGTTTCTTGTATCTCTTGTTCTTGCTATTATCTCATTTAGTTACTTGTCTATCTGATTTAATTCTGCGTTTATTGCTTTCACAAGTGTAATCTATTGTTGGTTTATCCCCAACAAGTGGTATCAGAGCCTTGGTTGCAGGTTCAAGCGTTAATACCAACACCATCTCTCTTTTTTTATAGATGATGTTCACAAAATAGAGGAGAATTTTGGTGTAATTACTGAAGGCACTTCTCTTCTTTTAGAAATGATGTTCAACAAACAACAAGAATCCTTCCTGGATAGTAATTGGATCCATAAGAAACCCATGAAAGCACAAAGTCTTTCATTATTTCTCCTATTGATTAGGACAAAGACACCATAGAATGAAGTGTAGCCCAAAGTCTCCACCTAAAACTACAACATAGTGAAAGACTATGAAGGATAAGGGGAACTCAAAATCTCTTCAATATCTTTTACACAAAACATAGACTAAAGACAATTATGGTAGCACAAAGTCTCCCACAATCAGCTTCAGGACATCTTCTAGCTTATTTCCACTTGTTCAACTTATTTGATTAAATGGACAAGAATTTATTTAGGAAAAAGACATAAGAATGATTTCCTAGATAAAACAAGCTATTTCAACACAAAGTCTAAAAGGTCACTTGATTTCTCATTCACTTAACAAAATATGATTAACAGTCTAAGCTCAAAGTCTCAGGAATGCCTTTCAATTTGGGTAGAGCTTTGCTTCTAATAATAGAGAGATATCCTTTATCCAAAATGAGAGATTACAATATATAGCATTTAAAGGAAGACTTGGGCACTTGTTTTCATGAAAATGGCCCATGCTACATTGAATGCATTGGAAATTCTATGAAGGGGCCATGCTAGAATAGGTTATCAGCCTTAACTTTGGCATTATAAATAATCTCAAATGTCTCCTCCTAAGCATGGGTTGCCTAGTCTTATTTATGATGCTTACATGATTGTCTATTCACCTTTACTTAATAAAGAAAAATAGGTCATGCCATTAAATGTTTATGTTCTCTGAGGTCCACTTGGTGGACTGTTCCACCTACTAGAATAACTCTTTTGTAGATATTTATAGATTTTTTGTAGTCATTCCCTCTTTCCTTGCTACATTTTGTCTCTTCCTGGTGATCTAGAGCTCTTGGGGCTATCTTCTTGCTTTCAGATGGCTCCTTCAACTCTTTGGCTGGTCGCTGAGTTTGTTATTAGGTCTGCACTCTTTTGAAAATCAATGGTTATTCCATCACCCTAAATTTGATGTCTATAGGGATGTCACCAGTCATTTGAATCACTTTCAACCTTGAACCTTGAAATCTTTTATTTCAATGGTTCAATGGTTTAGCATTTCAATGTTTTGTAAAGGGCTGCATTCACTTAGTTTTCTTCTTTAGTTGAACCATTTTCTGGAATCTTTTGCTTCAACTTTAAACTCTTTAAACCTTTGAACTCATTAAACCTTTGAACCTTTGAACCTTTTAGAGGTGGGGTTCAATGGTTCAATGGTTTAATAGTTAATTCTAACTCTTTGGATCCTTTTATTCTTTAAGTCCATTGGACTTGTTGAACTCGTTGAACCTTTGAACCTTTTTGGTTCAAGGTTCAATGGTTCAATAGTTCATTCTAACTCTTCGAATCCTTTTATTCTTTGAGTCCATTGAAGTCGTTAAACTTTTAAACTCGTTAAACCTTTAAACCTTTTGTAGGTGGGGTTTAATGGTTCAATGGTTCATTCCAATTATTTGAACCCCACTGTTAAGTCTTTTGATTGAACCTCAGTGTTGAACCATCCTCAAAACACTTAGGAAATGCCTTAAGTATTTTAAACTTCCATTTGAGAAAGCCTGCCTATTGAACCTATGATTTCCTTAGCTGAAAAGGCTTGAGTTATTTGAAAAACTTAACTACTCAAAACATTTTTTGATAAAGAAAGAGAGTATGTTGGCCTACAAGACCAAAATGGTCAGCATGTTGTCCAAAAAAACAAGTGACAGATTTTGGGAACAACAACTAGCTCCAATTGGGGAACTTCCATCAGTTGAGATTTGAAGTAATTAAAGGGAGTATAATCCAGACTCTAAGTACCTTCATCTATGCCATTGGGCTATGGAGTCATGATTACCCAAAAAGAAAGGTGCCAAAAATAAATGAACAACACAAAACAAATAAAAGACTATACATATGTATAATTAGACTTATCTGATACTTCAAGGATTGAAGTGCTTTAGATGCTACCCACTGTGAGGCAGTGCAAATGGCATTCCATCTTGATATTTCAACAAGAAACTATTTTCACCATTTAATCGATGAATGGAAAATGGACCTCTCCATAAGGAATCTAATTTTCCATGCATTCCTTTTGGTTCTCTCCTCTTTTTCCACAACAAGACTTGATCTCCAATTTGAAAATCATGAATCTTTATTTTTTGGTCAAAGAGTTTCTTTACCAAACTTTGATGTGCAACAATATGATCCACCACCATAGTTCATTGCTCATTTAATTCAGTCAAGCACATGATCCTTTTGTCAATGAAACTTTCAAAAGTTGAATCTTCTACTGCCTTTGCCAACTTTAATGTTGGTAATTCTAAGGTGATTGGTATCTCTACATTTAAACCATAAAAAAGTTGAAATGGTGACATACCTATAACCCTTTTGGGTGTAATCCTATCTACCCATAAAGCATCAAGCAATGCTTTATGCTAAGTTCTCTGATTGTTATCTACCAGCTTCTTGATAATGGTCACTAGTTCTTGTTTCTTGATTCTGCTTAACCATTTCCTTGCAGATAATAGTCAAAAGAGTGGGAGAGGATAATCCTATAATAGTAGTAGAATTGGGTAACTTCATGAGAAGAAAAATAGGCTACATTATCTGTTACAATCTTGGTTGGGACTCTAAACTGAGAAATGATATTTTTCTTAATAAAATTACATACCACTTCTAAAGTAGCATGCTTGACTAGAATGGCTTCTACCCACTTCGTAAAATAGTCTGCGTGAGAACATAGTCATATCTAGCACTCGATGATGAGTTTACAGTGCCAATGAAATCAATTCTCCATTACTAAAAAGGCTCTTCAATTACTGCAAGCTTGAGAGGTAGCATGACCAACTTGGGTTTCCCAATGAACTATTGACATAACTCGCATCTATGCACCCAAGTGTATGAATCTCAAAATAGAGTAGGTCAATAGTACCTAGCTCATAGAATCTTATGGGTAATCACAAGTACAAAAAAATGTCCTCCACAAGACAAATTGTGAAAAGACTCCAAAAGTTTTCTCTATTGCACTTTATCCATGCAACGAAGAAACACCCCATCAAGGCTCCTCTTATACAAACCATTATCCCACAAGACAAAGTTAGTAGCTTTCAACTTAACAATCCTCTTTTATTTATGAGATAGGTGAGCAAGACATTCACCATAGGTAAGGAAATGAGAAATATTGGAATACCACTCATTCATAGTGGTGACAAAGAGAACTGTAGGCATGTCTTCAACCTTTATTTCTTCATGCCCTACTTTTAATGGTATGTTATTAGTAATTAATTGGCATAGACCTCTTCCCCACACAAGCTTGGTAGGTTTGATAACAAGATCAAACTCCTAGATTTTATTAATCCAATTACCCATTTTAGTTCCAAACTCTTGTTGAGTTAAAATGGACTTTACTATTGTATTAGGAACTAGAGAAATAGTGTGTGAGTTCAAGATGTAAAAATAGATGTGTTTTACCACTTTAAAAATAGCATAAGCATGCTTCTCCATGTTTGAATATTTTATCTCATGAGCTTTGAGAGGAAAACTCATGAAATATATGGGGGACTCCACACCTTCTTTGTTCTGCTAAACAAAAATAGCTAAAATCATGTGTTTAGAAGCATAACTGTATATCATGAAGTCTTTGGTGTAATTAGGACAAACCAAGATTGGGGCATGGGTGATAACTTCCTTAATGTCTTGAAATGCTAACTTGCCTTTTTTAGTCTAGCTGAAAGTAGCTTTACCCTTCATCATATTGACAATGTGGTGAGTCTTTTTTGTGAATTCAAGAATGAACCTACGTAGAAAATTCACCTTTCAAAAGAAAGAGTGGATTTCAGTCTTACTGGTAGGAAGAGCAAGCTCTTGGATGGATTTGACTCTTTACGGGTCAATCTTTATGGCTTCTCAGGATATAATGTGATTGAGAAGTTTACCTTCTGTAACCGTAAAAACTGACTTCTTGAGATTAAGAGAAATACCATTTTGCCGACATCACACTAGCACTTGTTGTAGATGATGCACATAATCGGGATGATGTTTAGAAAAAACTATTGAGTCATCAAGGTATACCATAATGAACTTCCCCATTTCATTTATGAAGGCAAGATCCATCACTCTCTGGAAGGTGGCACCAGCATTGATCAAGCCAAAAGGCATTCTATGATATGTAAAGGTGCCCTAAGGTGTCATGAAAGTAGTCTTATGTTTGTCTGATTCACCAACTTCCACTTGATTATATCCTAGAAAACCATCTAACATTGATAACATCTCTGTGCTAGTCACTGTTTATAGCAGCTGATCCATGATGGGTAGGGGATAGTTATCTTTTAAAGATGATTGATTCAGATTTCTAAAATCAACACATAGGTGAATTTATCTATTCTTCTTTTTCACAGGGACTATGTTCGCAATCTAGGTGGAATGATAGATTGGGAAAATAATTATTACATTCAACATTTTTTGTATCTTAGAAAGAATAGTGCCTAATAACTTGGGGTTATACTGCCTTTGTTTCTACTTGTGAGGCAATGACCCAAACTTGAGAGAAATTTCATGCTAAATTTCTTTAAACTTGAGATATTTTAGATCATCATAAGAGTATACCAAAACATCAATGTAATGGCGAAGTAGGGTAATGAATTTGATTTTTTTATTAGGAGTGCAACAATTCTCGATGTTGACCATTTTGGGATTATCTCCTGTACTCAAATTTATTTGATCAAAATCCTTGGATGATTTTGAGTCCATTTGTGGCTTCTTGATACACCTATCATGCTTATCGAATAACTTCTCAAGAGAAACTAATCCTTTATGAATTTTATTCCCTTTGAGCTAAAGGAATTTTTCACCAATTTTTAAATTTGTTTTGAGAGCTGATTCCCGTGGTGGAGATTCACTACCTTCAAAATGAAGCTTCTCAAAGCTATCCATCTATTCTGAAAAATCAATGATTTGGTTGTCACCATTAAATACCTACCAATGGTCAGCATTATCTGGTACACTTGGTCAAAAGACCAGCTCAATAGTGTACTTGTGCTCTTTGAAATCTCGATGAGGAACCATGAGAGTTGCATAGATGGCCAAGGAATCTGCTTAATTGTTGAATTCTCTGGGCACAAAAAAAATACTAAAAGCATCAAAATGTTCAAGATAGTCCCACACTAAATTATGATAATGTCAAAATCTTTCATTCTTGGTTTGATATAGATTTCTCACTTGATAAACCACCAGCTCAACATCTTCCTAGGTGTGAATAAGTTTGATGCCTTTAGCTTGAGCAACCTTTAATCTGAGCAACAAATATTTATACTCAATGGTTTTTTTGGTATTGTTGAACTACAACTTGTATGAGTAGGGAAAAATATCTCTTTTAGGAGATATCAAAACAACTCTAGCTCCAGAACTAGTAGAAGAATTGCTACCATCAAATTTAAGAATCTAGACATCATTAGAATCTAATCTTCTATCATATTTTTATTCATTAGGGAGTGAAGATCCTTTTTCATTTGTACTGTGCCCTACCAATTCTTCTAATGTCTTGTCTAAATTTTTTGGATTATCACTTAGTAAACTTTCATCTACTGAAATAGAAACATCTTTAGTAGACAAAAAGTAATTACCCATGCTTGAAGATTCAAATAGAATTTGAGCTTCAAGGGCTGATGATTGGGTGACAATGTATTTTGAATCCTTCTCAAGAAGTAGCCTTTGCATGATGCCCTTGATAGGGATCCTCACCTTAGATAGGTCCATGCTCAACTCTCCACCAACATCTTTGAAAAAATTTCACCCAAGCAGAATATTGTAGGAGGCTGGAACGTCAGCCACCGGGACTATCATTTTAATCCTCTTATTTGGGAAGGCTGTGAATGGAAATTGGGCATCTTTGATTTGTCCCAAAAGTGGAACTTTTTATTTTCCATGGAGAAAAATCTCCTAAAAGTTTTAGTTAGTGTGAGCCTGAGAGAGTCTACCACCTTGGTGGGCATTACATTATCAAAGGTGCTAGAATCTATAATGGAGTTGTTCAACTTATGACCATTTATTAGTAGGGAAATGTAGAAAGGTTCTATCTTCCTAGGGGTAATAAGAGGAGTAATGACAAGATTATTTCAGGTAAATGTGTTTTTTGGGGGATCATGAGTTACCTTTGAAACATCTTGTCTTACAGGGACAGTTTTGTTTTTGATGCACACAACTAGCCTATCCAACTTCTTAAGGTTGGCCTGTAAGTATTCAAATTTAGACATTTGAATCTTGGTCTTCCTAGTATGGTCAATTATATCAAATGATTGAAAAGAACTAGGAATAGAGGAAGGAAGTCCATCATTCTGGGTTTTATTGGGTGTGGTACTGGTCTAAAAAATTGAAGTAGAAGGTACAAGATTGTTTGAGGTACTTACTTTTTTATTGATCACCAAGTCCTTTGATTGGAAAGGAAGTGAAGTCCCCTATTTAGCAATTGAAATTTATGGTCAAAATTCTTCCCCTATTTTTTTCTTTATCAGCTTGTTGAGTTGACTAGTTTTGGGACCTGGTAAATATAATGTATGATCCATCAAACACTTTTCCTTTACTTCTAGTTTCATCCTAGTAATTTAGGAAACCAATGTTAGAGTCACCAGCTAATTCTTCTTCACCTTATGAAAAGAGGTTAGCATCATCTTCTTGGTCTAACTCAGATTGGAAAGAGAAATCATGTTTATCTTCATGATAGCTAACTGTTGAGTTAGTTGGTGCTACTTCAATGGCAAGCTTCCCCTATGGGGGAGAAAGATGATTTGGTTGCCCTTGATTCCTAGCAGCATTGCCCTAATATGAATAGTTGGGAAATGTCCTCCTTGGTATATCTTTATAAGAAGGAGGATTAGACATCCCTTGTGCCATTTGCTTTTTTAGAGCTAGCAATTCATTTTCTAGCTTTTGCACCATAGGATCAGTGGTACCTGTAGAAAAATTTTTAGAAGATGAAGAAGATTTATTTCTATTAGGATCTCTTCTTATCTTTCCTACCAAGATAATATCATCTTAAACTTTAGTGACCAAAATCTGAGCTACAACAAGATCTATGTGGCCATCCCACCTCAATAAAAAACTCACTTTAGGAAGTTAAGAATTGATGAAGAAGCATTTAAGATTTTTAGGTGTCGACTGAGCAATTATAGGAATCCTATTCCTCAACTTGTCAAATTTAGCAATGAAGTCTCACATAGGTTCATGAGGCTCCTTCTTCATTTGTGTAAGCTAAGCTAACAAGGCATGTGCATCTTCTACTAGTTTGAATCTAGTCTCAAACTTAGCTTTGAGAGTGTTCTAGTTAGTCATTATTTGTGCTTGTAGATGATAAAACTAGTTTGCAGTAGTGCCTTGTAGTGTTTCCACAAATAGTCTGACTACTATGTATTCATATTTAACACCTATCACACCACAAGCTATATAAAAGGCTACAATATGTTCATCAGGATGAACTTTCCCATCACCATAGAACTTGGCAAAATTCTTCCTTGAACTATGGGTAGCTCATGTAAAGGTGGGGTTAGATTCAGAAGACCAAAATTATTACCCTAGGGGCCTTGGGCTGCCATGATATGACTGTTGAAAGGAGGGATAACAAATCTCTATGGGATATTTATAGACAAAGATCTGCTAGTAGAGGAAAGAGAAGCTTTGTATGGTATTAGGGACCTGATGTTTGTAGGAGGAAAACTCTTGGTTCACTGAAGGTGAGATGGTGGAGGAAAAAGATCAAAATTATTTAGTTGCACCAACTCAAATATAGGTTCAACAATACCTTGAGCTCTCTAGCTTCGTGTATATGGTGGATCAACTAGAGTGTGAAATGGAAATGGAAAAGAATTGGAACTACTTTAATTTGAAGCTTGAGGCTTCAAACTATGTGTTCTTCCCTAGCGGAGTCACCAAAAACTATTAGGTGAATATTTTGTCATCAATTGACTGACAACAAAATGGTTGCATCAACCATATCATAAGGAGATTTATATGATAAAATGGGTGTGGTGACCATAGCCAAAATAAGACAAATCTCTCCTCTCAACAAGGGGAGGTTACCTATAAACTATAGTATACTAATATAAGCTAAAAATAGACTCAAAGGTGAAATCATACCATCCATCTCTCTTTTTTTAGAGATGATGTTCACAAAATAGAGGAGAATTTTGGTGTAATTATTGAAGGCACTTCTCTTCTTTTAGAAATGATCAATAAATAGTAGGAATCCTTCTTAGGTAGTAACTGGATCCACAAGAAACCCACAAAAGCACAAAGTCTTTCATTGTTTCTCCTACTGATTAGGACAAAGACAGCATAAAATGAAGTGTAGCCCAAAGTCTCCACCTAAAAATACAACAGAGTGAAAGATTATGAAGGATAAGGGGAACTCAAAGTCTCTCCAATATCCTTTACACAAAACATAGACTAAAGACAATTATGGTAACACAAAGTCTCCCAAAATTAGCTTCAAGACATCTTCCAACTTATTTCCACTTTTTTTTCTTATTTGATTAAATGGACAAGACTATATTTAGGAAAAAGACATAAGAACGATTTCCTAGATAACACAAGCTATTTCAACACAAAGTCTGAAAGGTCACTTTCTCATTCACTTAATAAAATATGATTAACAGTCTAAGCTCAAAGTCTCAGGAATGCCTTTCAATTTGGGTAAAGTTTCAATTTTAATAATAGAGAGATCTCCTTTATCTAAAATGAGATATTACAATATATAGCATTCAAAGGAAGACTTGGGTGCTTGTTTTCATGAAAATGGCCCATGCTGCATTGAATGCATTAGAAATTTTGTGAAGGGGCCATGCTAGAATAGGTCATCAATCTTAACTTTGGCATTCTAAATCATCTCAAATGTCTCATCCTAAGTATGGGTTGCCTAGTCTTCTTTATGATTCTTACACAGCTGTCCATTTGCCTTTACTTAATGAAGAAAAATAGGCCATGCTATTAAATGTTTGTGTTCTTTGAGGTCCACTTGGTGGACTGTTCCACCTACTATAATAACTCTTCTATAGATATTTCTATATTTTTTGTAGTCTTTCCCTCTTTCCTTGCTACATTTTGTCTTTTCCTAGTGATTTGAGCTCTCAGGGCTATCTTCTCACTTTCAGCTGGCCCCTTCAGCTCCTTTCTTGGCTGGTTGCCGAGTTTATTCTCAGATCTACACTCTTTTAAAAATCAAAGGTTATTCCATCATCCTAAATTTGACATCTATGGGGATGTCACTAGTCACTTGAACCACTTTGAAACTTAAACCTTGAACTCTTTTGGTTCAATGGTTTAATGGTTCAATAGTTCAATGGTTTGGCATTTCAATGTTTTGTAAAGGGTTGCATTCACTTGGTTTTATTCTTCAGTTAAACCATTCTCTAAAATATTCAACTTCAACTTTGAACTCTTTGATCCTTTGAACTTGTTGGACCTTTCAAAGGCAAGGTTCAATGGTTCAATGGTTCATTCTAACTCTTTGGATCCTTTTATTCTTTAAGTCCATTGAACTCGTTGAACCTGTTCGATTCAAGGTTCAATGGTTCATTCTAACTCTTTGAATCCTTTTTTTCTTTGAGTTCATCAAAGTCATTAAACCTTTTAGAGGTGGGGTTCAATGGTTCAACAGTTCAATGGTTCATTTCAATTCTTTGAAACCTGCCGTTAAGTATTTTAATTAAACCTCAACATTGAACCATCCTCAAAACACTTAAGAAATGCCTTAAATATTTTGAACTTCCCTTTGAGAAAGCCTGCCTATTAAACTTGTGATTTACTTAGTTGAAAAGGCTTGAGTTATTTGGAAAACTTAACTACTTAGAACATTTTTTGATAAAGAAAGAGAGCATTTTGGCCTATAAGACGAAAATGGTCGGCATGTTTTCTAGAAAAACAAGTGACAGATTTTGGGAACAACAAGATCCTCACCATTATTTATGTGACTAAGATGTTCTAGCCCCAAAGTTTATCTACCTAGCTTCATATTGATCTTAATCTAAAAAATCTTGAAATAACATCAACCACCTGGATATTTATCCTCCAAACATTAGTTTTCACACCAAGTATTATAGTACTTGGTGATCAGTGAAGAAATCAAATGGCAAAACCAATATATAATTCCTAAAATTTAGAAGTGGAATTTCCATAGTCAAAGCTTCCTATTTTATATTGGTATAATTATTTTATCATTGAAATCTTACATCTTGTGAAGTGGATAGGGTGATCAATGCCCCTTTCCCCTAGTTTAGATATCATGACACCGACTATGATGTGAAATGCATCCACATGGACATGAAATGACTTACCCCAATCAAGGAAGACCAAGATTGAAGTTGTGACTAATCTTTTTGTTAAGTCAATAAAATTTGATTGACATCTTTTAGTCCATTCAAACTTTGTATCCTTATGCAATAATTTATCTAAGGGTGTTGATATCATAGTATATGCGTATATAAACTTACGATAGTACCCAATATGACTAATGAATGATTTCACCTCAAAATAATTTAGAGGAGGTTTGAGTCCCATAATTATTATGATTTTTTCTTGATCCACAAGTATTCTATTATTTTAGACCACATGTCCTAGCAAGGCACCAAAGGGTGTAAATAACAAACATTTATTCAAATTTGGTACAATGCATGAATCTCTACATGTTACCAACATAAGTTATAGTTTTCAAAGACAATATTTGAATAAAGAGAAAACAACCCAATCATCTAGGCAAACCTATAGGATGCCATATATAAAGTCCATAAATGTAGTGACCATAGATATATAAAATATAATGGAAGCATTTTGGAGACCAACCGACATTACATTATATGAAAACAATCCAAACTCTAATATAAAGTTAGTATTCATCTAATCTTTTGTTGCGATTGGAATTTTATGGTAGCCAATAAATCCATCTATGAAAGAGTAAAGTTCATGTCCTATGATTGAATCTAAAACCTCAATGTGAACGGAATTAGGAAAGGATATTTCACACATACATCATTTAGTATTTTATAGTGACCATAAACTATAATTTATTGGGATAAACCACCATGGGACTTACCCATTATTATTTATTGATTAAATATATTATTCTTGCTTCCTACATTCAATCAATTTATACATTAGCTTTGAGTTTCATATTTGGGTTTAGCCTGTAAGGGCACTTTTTAATGGGACTTTCATATTCATTTAATTTTATGTGAATTTATTATAATGAAGGGTATACATCCTTGAATTATGATTTTTAAAAAAATACATTCTCATAATCTCCCTATAATTGTAATGCTTTTGAGATCTACTATTGTACCTAGTAATATCCAATGGTCACAAGTTTTAGTACAATATATGTACCAATGTTTTCAACTACCTTCCTCAATGGATAATATTATAATATAATATAACCCATATAATAGATTCTCATAATATGTGTTCCCATTATTTTTATTCAATAATTATGTTTTGTAGTTGTGCATCTTTTAATTTTTCTACAATATTGACTTTAGGCTCTTCATTTTCTTATTCAAGTTCAAAGAATCCTTTTAGATCTAAGTATTATTAGATTTCACTAGAATTATAATTGATCTTCATTGTCCATAATTATATTACATGATTTTAATATAAATTATTCCATTTCTTTCTTAGCTAGATACTTCTTGATTTCTTTGGTCAATTCCATAGTTGATTCTTCATGAGAATTTTCTTTTGCATAGATTGTATGTCCTCCTCTTATATCTAACATAAAAATAATTACATATTTTATAGATCCTTATATATCATTAGATTATCATATTAAAACACAAACATTTGTATAAATTTATATTATACCTATGGCTAATTCTTGGTTTCACATCATGCTCTTGATGCATGTACTAAGCACTCAATGAGGTGTTAATCTATGTTGAAATATGTGTACCTAATAATTCAAGTGTATAGTCTATTATGACCATTTATCAACATAATTATGAATGTGGACCTCTAGAAATAATGTTCATTTCTCCGAGATGGAAGCCATGACTTGAAATCTAGCTCTCATCATTTCACAGGATTCTTCCTAGTATAATCGATTTGATCTATGAACTGACCACCAAGTCACAACTACTCCTTTTAGTTCATAGTTGAGCACACTAACTTTTTAATTTATGTTTGTGACATGTTGTTCCATCCTAAATAATTTTTTTATCAAGTCTTTAGTTTTAAATTATTGAGGTAACTATATTTTAGTAGTTTGGGTCTTACTTTCAGGTCTCCTCATGCCCACTTCAACATGTGCGTACCTAAGTCACCATTTATTAAAAATACACCTTTCAAAGACAAAATGACCTCATTAGTGGGTTATATGTAATCCATATCTACATGAATTACTTAATATAAGATAAAAACCTATTAACTCATTAGATATTGCATTGATGTAGACTTGCATTCCTCTATGTGGAATTGTGGTACTTACTCCATTGCCTTGACAAGATAATATGAAAATTGTTTTGGTTATTTTAACTAACATAATTGTTGCACTTGGTGTGAAAGATATATTTTTAATGGACTTAGGTTTGGGATTTGAATATGACTTAAAAAAATTATCCGCCTATAAGCATATGGTGATGTAGTATCTTTGGCTATGATGTAAGGCTTATTTTCAATCTTGTTCAATAGTATGATAATGATGTTATCTCCCTGATGTGCCTCCAATTGATTATTTGTTATATTGATGGTCATATGGCCATCATATTCCCACTTATTCTTGATTAATGCATTTTATTATTTATCATGTTAATGACTTAAAAGTATCCATGCATACTAAGATCATCTAATTTTATTTTCACATCCTCCAATATTTCAATGGGATCCACACATCTATAGTCAGTGATACTTAATGTCATAGGGCTATAACTAAGGTTTAATCTCCTAATAGCCTCCCAAATATACATAATAATCATATTCATTATGATTCTAAAGTCAAATATTATATTTTGGACTTTATATCCTATGAGTTATATATCCATTCTAGAATCAACATCCCATGGTTTTTTGGTCTTTACATACGAGGCCAACTTTTCAACTTGTTGTTGTCCCATTTTTGTGTAGTTCAAAAATTTATCCAAAAAGTTTGTAATATTATATGATATATATTAATTATATAAAATACTCACCAAATTGATAATATCTATTAAAGTTTTAACCACTCCATATTTCCTTAAGGTACAAACAATTTGACCATATATCTATGTATCCAATATCATAGCATCTTCGTCTAAAGCATTTATATTTTGAATAGATTGGAGTATTTGAGATACTTCACTCATAAAGAATTTTTATATAATAGGATCTAGGTACTTATCCTACCATACATTTCTAATTGAAATCTCATGTGGCATCTCTAAAGGTGGTAGTCCTTGCTCCATATATTTATTTTAGGTAATAGGTTTCAAGAATCCTAGATATTTAGGATATGAGTTCACCATGTTGACATTTTGTGCCACCTTTTCTTTTATTTAATTTGATTATAAATTAAAATATTTAGTATTGGGTTTTCCATTAATTATAAAGTATGTAAAATATTTATACCTTTGAGTATTATGGAAAATTCCATGCAATATGGTTGATCTCACCAGATAGATAACAAATAATTAATTGTTGAGTTTTTCTATCTTCTTACCTACAAATTCAGTATCCACCTTGGTAATCTTATTTTTGGTTTCCATCATAACCCCCATATTAATTTTTTGGTGACATAGGTGTCCACACTAATTTATTCTTGTATTGTGGGAACTAAGGTGTCCGCCCTAACTAGTATTGTGGAGACTATGCTATCCAACTTGCTTGTCCTTGTGGTGATTGTGGAGTCCACCCAAATTAGAACTATGGTGATTATAGTGTCCATGAATTAATAATTTTTGATATTGGTGGACCCCAACCACATTAAATTTTCATTTCCACATTTGCATTTGGCACACCTAGTTTCATAACAAGAGATTGATACATAGTGCCTACAAAGACATTCTAGGTGATATCTTCCTTCAAATCCTACATAGCTTAAAATTTATTCCCTTCATGGTTATTATTGGGTCAAATATTCCCCTTCCTCAATTATTTATATGATGACCCTCTTATTCTAGTTTTGTCTCTATTTTATTGGTTCCTAGATGTGAAGTTCTATTTTCTAAATGCTTCATTGATATTAACCAAGTTTATTAATCAGATCTTCATTATTACACTTGGTCTAAAAGATTCTAATCTAAGGCTACATTAATTTTAACATCTACATTTTATTAGGTCTATTAAGGATTGGTATGAATCCTATTTTTAAAATACATCAAAGTCCTCTTATTCAAACCATTTAACCTTAGGTCTAGGTGATTTATTTAACTTTTTAGAGTTTTTTAGGGGTTCTTTCCATTGGAAATTTTGTCCATTTTTTCTTCCTTTTGAGTTCAAATGGATAAGTGTTTATAAAATTTCATTCTTTAACTTAGCCACTTTTATGAAAATGGACAAAATCTACTTTCAATTTAGTGAAGTTTGGTGCTGAATTAATTTGAAATAAATTTTCTTTACCAAGTTTTTACATTATTTACAGGGTTTTTTTAGTGGTTAATATTCATTAATTCATGAATGTTCCATTTTTAGGATTTTAGTTTTGGAAATTTTTAGGGTCAGTAGATGGGACTAAATCACAAAAATTTAAGGGATATTTTTTTGGGGGGGTCAACTCACCAACCCTTTACAATGATATATAAGATTATACTTAAAATTTAAAGATATATAGTAGATCCCTTAAGGGACTAACCTATACCAACCAAAAGAATAAGAAGACTACAATTGGAAGAACATAAAATCAAATAATAGAAGTGAATGAAGAAAATAAATGATAACATCAAACAACATAGGTGAAATCCTGAGATGAATAACATAGATAAACAATACAACCTAAAAACACAAATAAATGACACATATGAATAAGCTAGATGTACAACCTAGCTAAACTACATAGCTGAATGGCCTAACTGAATGACCCAGTTACATGACCTAGCTAAATGACCCATCCAAGCAATCGAGTCAAATGACGTAGCCAAATGGCATAGCTAAAGGATAGATCTAAATGACAGTGTCAGATAGAAGTGTTGGATGGTAGAGATGAATGATAAATCAAGATGTCAACAATGGATGGCAAGTCAGGTGACATAGCCAAATGGTAAAATTGAATGGTATTTCTAGGTGGGGAAATTGGTGATCTAGATATGAAACCCTTCTATCAAATGATAGTGATCAATGGGATTATTAAATGATAGAGCCAAAATCATAGGCCATCATGGCATCTGGTGGTAATGGTAAAAAGATAGGGCAATCATCAAGGAAATCATCCATATTATATTATTTTAAAGACTCAACTAAAAATTCCACATAATCACAATGCTCTCAAAATTTAGATATTTATTATTTTTTAGTTTATCATGATTTGATTTCAACTATCTAATAATATTAAAACAATATTACATGCAAAAATTCCCACTATTATCTCACAATATAGAATCAACCAAAATAACATATCACCCCCTAAATATTTTTTTGATGATGACATGCCACCACTTGAAGATGCTTCTCTAGTTTTTAATGATAATGATAATGACACTAAAGTGGTAGAAGAGATTGGACCATCTCACCAAACACAAAGTTTAGTTGAAACCTCCACTCAAAAATATTCTCAAAAGAAGAGAAGTAGATGGAAAATTGGAAGGTCCTTTAAGGTAGACAGGGTGAAAAAATTCCCCTTCATATATCTTAAAGAGCCTAAAAATGATCATGATACTCTAAAAGAATACATATGCATAATATGTAGCTATAAATTAGGAAAATAACACATAATTCAATTGAAATAGGACACGATTAAGAAACATTATGGAAAATTATATGAGACAGTGAAGCACCCAGATGAAGTGATAATAAGAACACATAGGTGGAAAACTATATAAGAATGCACGCTTGTAATATATGGACAAGAACATGAAAATGGTTACAAACATTAAAAACATCTTGTGGAGAAAGGGGGAACAATTGAAGTAAATTTTGGAAAAATCAAGTAGTCCCATATGACGGTGAAATACATATAGTTCTCTATTATATAACAAATTCTAAAAAAAGGTAGAGCTATTTTTTATTTTTTAGATTATGAGATTTTATTTCAACATAATGGATTTTTGGATATTCCATAATCACATTGGTTAGATAGCAGTGCTTGGGAAATGGCAAAATGTCTAACAATGGTTGAGATTAAAGATTTGAAAAAAAAGTATTTAGAAATCATTGTTTATCTCACTATCCATTGATGAAGTCATAATAATTGACAACATAAATTGGGTTTACATTCATGTGTATACTTTTGAGAACTATTCAAGGGAACCTCATATACTAGTAGTTCATAAAATGGTAGAAAATTATAACATAGAAAATATTCATAAATTGGTTGTATCAAATTTGAAAGATAAATATGGAATGGATGATTAAGCAATAGCTAAAAAGTTGGTGCGTGTTGGGGATAATGGTATATCAGTTATGTAGGGGCATATAAGTGGTTTGTTTATTCAAATGCAAACAATAGTTGCTTCATATATGATTCCAATTCACTGCATGGCTCATAGGATGAATCTTACATACAAAATGGTTAGAAAATTTGGTAATGTGTCCAAAGTGGAGGATCTCATTCATGACCTACATGCTTATATGTCAAGCAGTCCAAAAATAATTTTAGAGTTTGAAAAAATTACAATAAGAGTGATTGATGGTAAGAAACTATTGAAAGATGTTGATATAAGGTGGATTTCTATGTATAAACCTACTTATCAAATTTTTAAAGAATATCCATCATTAGTAGGTTTGATGTATAAATATCAGAGAGAAATTGACAAGGTAATTTAATAGATTTGGAAACACTATTGACTTTATGTGAAATTCTTCCAATGCTAAAGGAAATGAATTTTTTAATGAAACATGCTCAGGAGACGTCCATTTATATTGTAGACTTCAAATGGTTGAGAAAATTAGTATGTTAATCTCTTGACATACTATAGAATTTGAATGAAATGTTTCAAGGCCTTTTTTTAGTATTTGGCAATGTTTGACCAATTTATAGAACCCTGATAGTTATTTGAAGTTGAATATCAATTATCATGTTTGTGTCATTGTTAATGGAAAGGAGATTCCAATTCACACTTTTTACTAAAGACCTAATCTCTTGGGAGCTAAATATGAAGAAATGCATGTAACATGTATCCTATATAACACTCATCTATCTAAAACCCAAATGAAACTAAGTAGAGTTTCCCAAAACTTATCTGCATAGATCAAAGATCATTTTCAAAGGGATGATTTGTTAGAGGCAATGGTAGTTGTCAATCCCAATTTTTGGAACAATAATAAAAATCAAAATATGGTTAGAATTTTATTTCAAAATACATGTGCTATCTTGTAATGCATTTCTATATATTTGTAGAGGTGAATGGAGTAAACATTATAGGTATTTTGGGAAAGGATTTACTTACATCTCAGTCAACCCATTTTGGCATTATAATTTTTTAACAATATCATCTTCTATGTGAACCAACAAATAATGTTTTAATTACAAGACAGTGGAATTTTTTTTATCTTAGTAGTATACTACATAAAAGTCTAATTGAATATTTATGATTATATGAAGTCTGTTAAATAATGATTCTAGGTTTAGTGGAAGATGAAAGAGTATTAAGTGTATTTTCATTCATAAAGTCAAAAATTCAAAACATATTAGATAGAAATTTAAAAACCTATTTGAGGTTATATGTTTCCCATTATGCAATGGATATGTTTCCATAAGAAAGAGCTATGGCAACATGGAGTTCATTAACTGAAAGAAGAGGCATCATTAATACAATGACAAATAAATAGGATGTAAATAATGACATTGAATATGGAACTAACATGGTGGATGCAAATGTCACTGTCGATGATCAAGTTTGTGGATAATTCTTTCAACTACCATAATTTTAGAGATAGAGTTTCAAATTTTCAATTTCACATGTTTATCAAATGATGCAATAATTATTATACATTTTATTAAATTTATTTACTTGTTTTTTGCTAAGTGATGAATGTAAAATATTAATATAATATCATTGTGTTAGGGGCAACACTATAGGTTAATATGGTTCTTTATATCTTTGATACATATTTTCTATAGATATATATATTTTCTTACATCAAAACAAGTTCTGTGATAGGGCAAATGAGCCAATATTTTTACACCCATTGCATAGTGTGTTTAGAAAATGATGCACTATGATCTTGTCTCTCTTCTTTAACCTTGTCACAATACATAGTGTATCTTTGTTTTCTAAATCATTCATGTCTTCATGTTCTTAAATTTGATTGAAATATAACTTAGACTGAAATAAATCAATTTTCAAGTACAAGTTTATTTATAAAGTATTTATACTTTTCATACTTGTATGATATATTATTTAACTTCTTATATAATTTCAATACCTTAAAGTTCACATTAGATTTAATTTTGTGAACCTACATTTTAATTTGAACACTACTTGTTCCTTTTTCATTTTTGGCGTAGGATTTCAATTTAATTCTATAAATTCATGTAATTGAATGAACATAGTTCTAAACCTTGGATATTTTATGTAAAAATGAAATCACTTTCATGATATATATATATATATATATATATATATAGACACACACACACACTATATACTATATACTAGATACTACTATATATAGGAGTATATACTTCATCTATACTCATATATACTACTATATACATCTTGCATAGGTACTAGATAGGGCATATATAGTATCTCCCTATAGGGTGGTGTAATCTATCTACTCTTATGAAGTAGATAGCCTATATTAAAAAATTTATGCAAATGTTTAGAGTCCTTAAAACTAATTCTTTTTAGAATAAAATGATCTTATAAAATATAACCTTATCTATATACACACCCTCATAACATTAAACAATCCATTAATCTATTCTATATTTCATGATCACAATCAATTATGCACATGCACGCACATGCACGCACACACACACACACACACACACACACACACACACACACACACACACACACACACACACACACACACACACACACACACACACATGCACGCACGCATGTACACACACACACACACTATATAGTATTGTATATAGGAGTATATAATTTATATATACTCATACATACTCTATATATACTACTATAAATGCCCTACATAGGTACTAGATAGGGCATATATAGTACCTCTCTATAGGGTAGTGTAGGTTATCTACTCCTATGGAGTAGATAGCCTATATTTAAAATGTTGTGCAAATGTTTTGAGTCCTTAAAATTGAATATTTTCAAAATAAAGTGATCAAATAAAATATAACCTTATCTATCTATACATCCTCATAACATTAAAAAATCCATTAACCTATTCTATAGTTCATGATCACAATCAATTATGTATATTTTCAACTTTGATGAATCCTCATTATTACTAATTATCACAATACTATCTTTGACATAGGCATCTACAAAACATGAATGTGCTTTTCTAATGGCCTCAAATGCATATTAAATCATGATTTACTCAAGAAACAATCTAAATATAAAAAAAAGAGATGTTCCATAGAAAACAACTCATTTTTTTAATAATAACATGCAATAACTATTATACATTTTCTAAAATGCATTTTTGTATTTCTTGCTAAGTGATGAATACATAAGATTAATATATTATCATTGTGTTAGGTAGAACACTTTCTAAAGGAATATGTTGGCATTATTTCATTTATATTAAGATGTGAGTTTCAAAATTGCATCATAAATATCAAAAGGGGCCCTAACACCATTCAAGTTTATAACATCATAAAATTAAAATTGAAATTACAATTAAAACTCAATAAATTTATCACCACATCTACAAACTTGAAATTGTCATTCATAATTTATATTTTAAAATAAAACATTGTTTTCAAATATATAAAAGTTTAAAATAGAATCTTAATTACTTAGCTATTTTCTCTACCATTTTTTCCCCTTATTTCACAACCTCTTTCTCAACTACTTTCTCAATAAAAACATACTTTATGCCACTACTATCCTTCAATATCCCTACCTTTTCAAGATTCATAGCCGAAGCATTAAGACATTCAAGATTTTCCCTATCCTCTTTTCTAGCATCTCCTATAGAAAGTAGACTTGGATCAGTAACTATCTTCTACTTAAATAAGGTATCAATATCTCATCCTTACTCCTTAATGATTTTTTGTAGTGCATTGTTCTATTTATTCAATAGAACAAGTTTCTCCTTGAATTGAACAGTATATTGTAAAATTTTTTGTGTATTTTTTAGATGCACATTGAGGACCTTAGATTATTCCTTCAAGTTCTCAAATTTTTCCTATATTTTAAAATATAATGTAATTAAATGTGAAAAAAATTAATAAAAACATAAAATTTGATTAAAATAAATATATATTACCAAAGATTTTTCCTTCTCTGCTTTTGCAATCACAACAAGGTTGATGTCTTTCAACCATTTATTAAAATATGCTTGGGCTTATGCATTCAAATTCTCCAACCTATTAAGCATGATCATCAACATAGTATCCTTATAAGTATTAGCAATAGTAACTGACCCAAATTTAGCTTTGGCAAACAAAGCATCAATATTTGTGAGTTTTTGTTACACCAATGCAAAACATTATTCTTGCTCTAAGTGGTTGTGATAATGGTCATTTATTTCCTTTATTAGGGCATTTGCCTGAATCTCTCACACATGAAAAATTTCATCTCATTAATTAGTCCCTTCTAAAGACTAGAAATAATACTATCTACTACCAAATTATTTAATAAAAAATATGTAAGGGTATCATCAAACTTTACAACACTCTCTATTGGTGTGGGATTGTCCGATGAAGTGCTTGAAGGTTCCTACTGAGTATTTGCATGAACATGTGTTGCTTCTCTTTAGATAAAATCATGTGGATTGAAAGTGGTTCCAACATCAATGAAGCTATTAAACCCCAGATATTCATCAACAAGATTAGTTTCTAGCAAAGAAGTTAAATCCCTATGCACTTGATAAACCTTCAACAGAGAAAGAGGGGAATTGGGAACCTGATATTTGTAATGTTGATGTTTGTTACAATATTTTTAATGGAAGAGCCTTCCCCCTTGTGAAAAATGCATTCAGGAGCAGAGGCGATGGCATAATCTTCTTCACAGATAGAGGATGGCCTACAAAATGTAATTTATTTTAAGAAATAAATAAATTTAAAAAATAAAGTTATGTAAAATTTAAATTAAAAGTTTAGTACCTATATTTGGAGATAGTATATCTTCCAATGTATGTGGCATATTGTGAGTGATAGACACAAGGGTGTTTTGAGATGGTACATTATGTAAACATTTAGTCTAAAAATAATAATCAAATTCCAAAATTAAAAATATATATATATATATATATATATATATATATATATATATATATATATATATATATATATATATATGCAATGTAAAATACCTTCCACAGAGGGTTGAGAAGGGATAGTAGATGTTACTATTTGTTGTGGTGGTGGTTGTTCCACCATCTAAATTACTTTCAAGTCAATTGTAAGAATAAAACAAATAACTAAAACAATGCATTTGAGTTTGGAAAATTAAAATCTCATTTGAAATTTTTAAATAGCAAACCTATATATGGAGAGGATACCAAATAAACTCATCAATGTTTTGCAAGTTGATAAGATTGCATGGATGATTCTACATACTCTGAATCTGTAGAATCTTCAACCATAGTTATAGTTGTATGCTATCCTTTTGAGGTAGATTGTTTTTTTGAGGAACACATTCTTGCCTGTGAGTTGTAACAAAAAAAGATCAAACAATTATTAATATTTACCTTGGTAACAGTTTAACAAACAAACAAATATTAAATCATAAAATCTAGATCAATAAATGAACAAATTAGCTAACCTCCTACTCATCCATAGATAAAGAGTTTCTCATCATTTTCAAATCCAACATAGTTGGACCCTATGTTTTTTGGAGGTCAAAGAAGGCCTTGTAATACAATGCTGAAATAAAATTGGAATAATAAATAGTGGAATTGAGATTAGTAGCAACAAAATTCAATGCAAACTTCATTCTGGAGGAAATGAAAGAGCACCAATCAAATTTATATTTGAAAATAGTACAAAAAATGTAAAATAGTGCCCAATATGAAATATATATGGCTCTTCCTTGTAATACTATTATGGCCTAGAAAAACTGAACAATTGCTTTCAAAAATGGGTGAATAATGTCCGCAATATAGATTCCCCTCTTCTGACTATCTGAAATGAAAGACAAAAAAAGGATTTTAATCTTTAGATCACAAAATTTGAAAATTGAACTTTGAATATACAAACAAATTTATAAGTATATATCAATTTTTTTGTTGTGCAAATCAAAAATTTTGGCCAAGAAATTTTTGTCTTCATCTGCTAGTAGTGATTTAGAACTCACAGGGGGTTACATTGTGAAATGGATGACCTGTGAGATTATGAATATATTGTGGTGAAGTACCAAATGAAATCATTTTGTAATCAACTTGCAAGGTGAATATATTCTCATTTGGGTCATATGAGTACATGATCATTTTCAAAATCTTGGTGTCAAGGTTGTATTATGGCATGTAGAGTAGGACACTAAAGCTACATTCTTAAACCCAATCATTATATGCATCTAGTTGTTATATGAGCTTTAGGATGTCTATCCATAATAGGTTTTTGAAAAAAAAAATCTTTCCATGGCTACAAAATGATTTTTTTCTCTAGGGGGATGAGAAACCAGTTTTGAAAAATGTTATAAATGAGGGCAGAAGTGGGTATTTATATATCATGAGAAGAAACTAGGCTACCAAATAGCAGACTAGATACATAGGTCACCCATTAGTACACTAGTTAGTCAAACCATATAGCTCCATCATCTAGTGGAACTATTCAAATAAGGTGCACAGTTCAGTCATCTAGTCAGTTGTTTAACTCAACCATTCAGCTCAACCATTCAACTCAACTATTTGGTCCATCCATTTTGTTTAACCATTCAACCCAGCCATTTGGCTTGACTATTAATCTAATACATTTAATTTATCCATGTGATTTGACCTTTCAACTTGGATGTTCAATTTATTCATTTCTCTTAGACATTCATCTTGTATGTCTGACTCATCCATTCAACTATGTACATTACTATGGCATTCAACTCAAGCATCTATTTTAGTCTTTTAGTTCATCCATTTGGTTTAATCAATTTCCATCACCCTTAGGAAATTTACCATGCCCATGAATCAAATTTTTCTAGATTCACTAGATATTTTTAATAGTTTTTCCAATAGGACCTCTTAAAATGAACCCTGATTACTTAACTATTTGAATTTGAAGACACTTAGCCATTTATTTTTCAAATGACTTAGTCATTAGCCTTTTTATTCAAATTTACTAACTAGGATTTTGTTTCTTTTACCTATAAGTGTTAGGTGTTTCTCCTTTCCATGTGTCAACCTTTCATGGATCCCAATGGCTCAGACCCGTTTGGAAAAACTATAGACAATTAATTTTAAATCTTTTCCCATAGCCAAATGTCAAATATTTAGTCAATGGGAGTTAGCCATTTATCTTTGAAGAGTTTCTTGATGGTCCCCCACATCAACAAATATCTAGGCAAGTAGATCAATGAGATGTTACCAAGTGTAAAGATCATGACAACCTAATGATCCCAACCTAAACCATATAATTCAAAGCCTTTAGGCAATCGGGTTAGTGGGATGCTACCATGTGGCATCATCATGGTGACCTACTAACCTAAAGGTGAAATTATTAGAGTGTATTAAATGGTCAAGGTTAGGTAATCATAATAATGAGAGCCATCTATGTGTAATCATCACACTAACACAAAGGTGACTATAGTAGAGTATCTTGTATGGTTAATTTTAGGTAAGTAGAACAGTGAGAGTCATCGATGTGTCATAATCTCATTAACCTAGAGGTGATGTTAGTAGAGTGTATTTTAAGGTTAATACTAATAAATTAGAGTAGAGAGATCCATCTGCATAACATCATTGTACTAAATTGAAGGTGATGTTAGTAGAGTGTTTTATGTGATCAATGTCAAGCAAGTGGATTAATGAGATGTCAACATGTGGCAACATCCCACTACATCAAAACCAATAATAGTCACCATTTATTGAACCCTAAGACAAATAATGAAATATCAAGTAGAAAACATGTGGAAATACCCTTCTAGTAATGGACATGTTAATAATGGCATTAGCAAGAAATAAGCATAAAATTGATGGGCGTCCACCTATCAATAGATTATCAACCTAGGTCCCTAACCAAATAGCATCTTGCCACATAGTAAAGAGGAAATAAGCCTAAATTTGATGTTTATCTAACCCATCCAGGTTATCAAATGCTGAAATTGGACTATGTGTCAAATCTCATGTACTTCACTAGCTTGTAACTAATGTATTGGCATCAAATGTTAGCATAGTGTGCAAGGAAGAAAGATCAAAGGTCCAAAAAAGAAAAAAAGAGATAATAATACAAATGTTATCCATTATAAGGCATGTTCTCTCAATTACAAAGCCATGGGATTGATTCAAATTTGTTAAAATATTGAATGCATTTTCAATTCATCATTGAACATTTATAACCACCCCATTAGTGGGATGAACTAAAAGATGATTCCATGAGCTTCATGAATTGCCTATTTAAATATGTTTCATTGTTATTGTAAAAAGGGGGAGATAATTTTGGGTATCAAGGTTCTATAAGAATTGCACCAGGATTTCACTTGCCCTTTCTTTCTTTGTCATTTTCTTAGATTATCTGCCAAAGGCTTGGTTGGCACTTTAGGCATTGAACTACTAATGGAATACATCTAGATTGCACCAACCTTTCCCATGTTTTCAACCTTAGTTATCTACCAAGATATATTAACTTTAACATAATTCTTTTAGGATGTTGAATACATATTTTTTTGTATTTCATTCATTTAATTCCTTTAGTCTTGTAATTTAACTTTTTATTGATGTTATGATTGAAAATATGCTTGATTACAAATATAAACATGGTAGTTAGATTGTTCTTATACTAGTCTAGTAACTTTTAGGATATTTTATTTTATATAGAACATCAATGTGCTTTCAAATATAAAGTATTTCAAAAGGCTTTGTGTGATATTTGTTGTAAGTCTTTGTGTGTTTATATTAGTGAAGAATCTTCCAGTTAAGCATTTATATTTGTCAATGATCATCTTAATTAGGATGTGTAGTAGATATTTTAATTAGTTTATTGAATTTGTTCATGCTTTAATTTAGTCTTATCTCAATCATTGTGTGTAACAATTGTAGACTATGAGTTAGACTATCTTTAGAATGGGTTCAGTAGATTAATGAAATTCAACATTTCCTTAGAAGATTTCCCTCTAAGTTACTCAGGTTTATGCAATAGCTAAACTAGGCACATAGTGATATAAATGTAATCAAGCATGGTTTTAGATCCTTCACATAAAAATGATCATTTCTATCAAATACATCCTCTCTTTCCTACCTTAGCTTGCCTTATTTTAATCTTTTTGATGATACTTTTCCTTAGTTTATATACTAAAATTAATTACAGTGAAGTAGAGCTTATTATTTCACAAGTTGAATTAGATAGGAAATATGATTTAGACAACTAATTATCAAGTAAGTAAATGAATAATGAATTATCATATCAATTGAACCTCTGGTGGTAGAAGTTTTTGATCTCAGAGTAACTATTTAGTTAAACTACTTTGTCCTTGGATTGAACTAACATCTATCCTAAAATTAATGAGGGGATAATTATCTCATGTGTTGTTTCCTACCTTTGTCCTCTCTGAATTACTCAATCACATGGGTGTATTTGAGAGGGTCATAATTTAATACAAAAAAAAACTAGTTCTAGAAGGAGGGTAAGGATATTGCTTGTTAGTTATCTTTTAATTGTTGTCAGTTTGAAAATAACTTGAACCCCAATACAAGGATCACAAGGTCCATATTTATTTTCTTACTTTTTCTTGTTTCAATTGTTGAGATTTAGGAGGAAAAAAATAGTAAGGATTAGTTTTTTGCACATATTATTGAAACTTATTTAAGCTTATCCTTAAACCCCTAAATTTCATAAATATCACCATGTCTTGATTTGGTGAATCAACTATTAACATCCCAAGAGTTAAACATGACCTACTTGAGGATCCCTTGATTTCCTTACAAATTTTTAAAGTGACCATATAGGGGTTATTGAAGACAAAATTATTACTTATATAGTGGCTACACATGTGTTAAAAGTGAAATTTGAGGATGTAGCCTATAAAATGTTTCCTTTCACTTTGAATGAGAAGTATATGATTGGTATTCGATCTTAGAACAAAATTATATTATTAGGTGTGTAAGTTTATAAAATTAATTCCTAATTCAATTTGTAAGCCTAGTGGAAGATTCTCCCTCTCTCCCTAGTGTCTTGTCAGAAAATTAGAAGAACCAAGACTCTATCAACATCATAGTGGAGGTTGTTTTATATATTCAATCATGATTTTGATGACATGAATGAAGTAGAAAAATGCATTTCAAGCATTAAAGAAGAAATATTTAAATTTCAAGTTTAAATGGAATTAAACCAATAAGAATATTTTGAAACATTCTATAGTCCCCTAGAAGAAGAATTCAGTAAGCTACAAGAGCTAAACATAGAGGACAAAGTAGAAAATTTTCTTGTCTCTGATGATCCAACACTTTATGAATTGGTAGTAACATAACCTATTGTGGAAAATACCACAATAATTAAAACCCATATATATGTAACCCTTGTGTATTATTTATGTGAACATGAGATAAACACTTCTAATTCCAATGACAGTTCTAAAAACCAAGAACTGGATAAACCTTTGCTTTATGATTATGTTGATTGTAATTTTGAATTAAAATGAAATGATTATCCTAAATTAACTTATGAAGATATTTTTGATGATGAAAGTGAATAAAATCAAGATTTATGGAAGGATATAGATGATTTATATGGTTTTATTAATTTATCCCCAATACCTTGTGGCATTTTGGCTAAATAAAAATTTAATTTCATTCCTTTCATTGACCTAAATGTTAGTAGTGAATATCTAAGTTATGGTACCCTCAAGAAAGTCTATATCTTGAGAATAAGGCATTGAAAATGGATAAATTAGAAGCTTCTAATCCTATATATTATGATATGATCGAATAGGAAAATTATTTTTTTAGATAGGGATGAGAAGATATTAAATCTAGATTCACTTGAAAAATAATATTACAATCCAACTAAGGATGATGATCTCATTCAAGATTCAATTTACCCATATCCAAACATGCAACATCTGATCACTGATTACACTAGTTGTGAAGAGGTCAAGACACCTAAAATACATCTATGATTGCCAAATATAAATCTTAAAATAAAGATGATGTTGATTATCAAATGGTGTATTTTGAATAAAACATCAAGGATTTATTTGGCTATAGGTTTTATTCCACTCCATGTCAGGTGATATTTTTTATGATTGCTTATCTAAGATATTTCCTCTTATATATATATATATATATATATTACAAATGATGAAATTCTAGACCTTATCAATCCCCAAGAAAATATATGTCATGATGTTTCAATATTTGTAAGAGGAGTGTTGCCCTTCCCTAGTAATGTTGATTATCCAACTATATATATATATATATATATATATATATATATATATATATATATATATATATATATTACAAATGATGAAATTCTAGACCTTATCAATCCCCAAGAAAATATATGTCATGATGTTTCAATATTTGTAAGAGGAGTGTTGCCCTTCCCTAGTAATGTTGATTATCCAACTAGTATCTTTGTCATGAAAATGATTCATACATTTATCCACTCATGGGTTCAATTGATTCTTAAGTTAACAAGGTATGCCATGAATATCTAGATTTAAGATGGCCAGACATTGAGGTGACTTTTTACAAGCCTATGTTGATTCTAATTTAGGAATTGAGATACCTAGTTCTTTTAAATGCATGCTTGCTAATGAAATTATTTTTATAGGAAGTAAATTCAATAAACTTTTAAGTGAATTTAAATATTTCATTACCTTCATAAGGACATTGAATATAATAACCTTTTTGTTACCGATAAGTGAAAATCATGTTGCATTGGGTTTCTATACCCACCTATCAATTGTGTTGAGTATGTTTTTCTTAGATTAGTATGCATAGTTTCCTATTTTAAACATTTGATTTCTTAGTTAGTTTTCTCTTCTTTCTATTTTGTTTTTTTATTGTCCCTTCATGTTGGTTAGGTTCCCAATTTTTTATCTTTCCTTTATTTGGTTTAGTTTTTTTTTTGTGGGGGCTTGTTTAGGCCCTAATTTACTTCAAAATTCTAGCCATGTTCCTTCTTGGCATCCCATTTTCATCAGTGAGCCTTGTCCTAAAAATAATAGAGAAATAATTCAAGAATTTAACCCCATGTATTTCCATTTATTTTTGTTAGTGGGCTGAGGAACCTCAAGTGGTCAATGGAAACATGAAATTTGTTTAAGACATAGAAATTGGAAAATGAAAAGTCTTACTTGACCAATGGCATACATCATTTCATTTTTATTTTTAAAATTTTATAAATTTTGGAGGCCTATGAATCTAAACAAAACATGTGGATTTTATAAAGGTTTATTTTCTTATCTAAATACATCAAGTACACTTAATTAAATATATAAAGCAAACAAGAAACACTGATCTAGTTTAGGATTGTTTTGGTAATCTAGATTTTATAGGTTTATCATTTTACCCATGGTTAGGTCCCCAACCCTTAATGGAAAAAAATAAAAAATCTTTTCATAAGAAAATTTTGAAGTAAATGGAATAAAATGTAAAATCTAAAGTCTTTCTTAAAACGGTGATTTAGGAAACCTCCATCATAGGTTTCCAACTTAGTTGGTAGTGGATAAAGGCCTTTAGTGGGATAAAAAATGTCTCTATTAGGGATATAAACACCTATATGGTAGTATATAAATTTCCATACCATTCCCCAAAACAACAATTCCAAATCTTTTCCCTCACAAAAGTTAAGGTTGTCTAAGCAGGTCTAAATTATCTTATGTGAATTCAAGATCTATAAGGAATTTATCACTTCCACACACTGATGGCCTTCAATATTGTTGGGACTTATTCTGTGATAGGTTGAAGTAGACTTTAGTTCCGTCATTTTTTAAATTTTGAATAAAGATAATTGTTTGTAGTTTATACTTGTGTTTAGGTGTGAAGGTTTGTAATCTAAAATTTGGAGTGATATATCTAGATATCCTAGGTTCTAAATGATTTTATACCATTCTCATTGTAAAATTCACCATTTTTTAGATCCAACATGTCCCATTGTCAATTTTTTATATGGGGACCCTCTTGTTCTAGTTCAGTCTCTATTTTTTTGACTCATAGATGCGGAGTTGTGTTTTCCAAATGATTTATTGATATTTGTAGACATTAGAAAACCACACTATTCTAGTTGTCATAAAGCACCCCTTGGTCCCCTTGGCCCCCTTTGGGTTAAGATTAATTATTAAATGCTTTAGCACACCCATTCACCCCCTTTTTGGCTAATTTAATTAAGTTAATTAATTAAAAATGCCTATTTACACCTCCTCATCCAAACCCATGACTAAATGATTAATGCCTAGCCATAAGAATATTTATGACCTAGAAATTTATTTCCCTGACTCCTTAGAATTATTACTAATGCACCCCAATGCAACCTTTATTAACATTAGACCATTTTTGATGATGGTTACTTAATATAACCCAAAATACTTAACTCAAGAGGTTGAAATTATCTTTTGTAAAATAAACTCAAACTCTCAAGTGAATCAAAGCTCCCAAGTGAACTAGGAACTAGACCAGAGAAATTCAAGTGCTTTAAAAATCCACTATAAATAGCTTAAGCAAAATTAATCTACCTACAATCCCACATAGCTTTCACTCAACCTCAACATTCTTCCAAGCTTGAAAACTCCAAAGCTAAGTATCTTCACTTTTATGAAGTTCAGTAGTTAGTTTCAATTATTTCATTACTTGTATCCTTTTCATCTCCTAGCATTCCATTCCTTGTGTTTTATTTCTACAACTCAAGGAATTTTACCTCTCACTAAATCACCCATATACCATTCCCAATCACCTGACCATCCAATTCCTAAGTTTGACACTTTTAAGAATCCATTTTTCTCTTGCAACTAACACTCAACCCAAAACAATCCTTATAGGCCCTCTTTCAACTAACCCAACAACCATTTTTGTCCAAACCATGACTTACAAGAACTTGCACTAGTCATCTCTAACCAGCATTAGTCATACCTACACCAATGATGGTTGTTTTAACCGGTATTGGTTGCACAATGACCGACATCAGTCATTGTGAGTTTTATTTTGCTCAAAATAATAGGCAAATTTAACCTAATATCCCTTATCCAAATTCTATTTTTTTAGTTTTGGTTGAATCACAGAGGTTTAACTTATTTTATGAATTATATTTGAACATTTTATCACTAGTTTTTATTAATTTATTGCTATTTTAGTAAAATATCTTCATTTCTCTTCAAAAGAATCTTTTACATTGATTTTTAGTACTTTATTTCATTTCATGCAAACACCTATTTCCATTTAACAAAATTTAATTTTCTTAAAGAGTCAATTGATAGCCACTAAGGAAGTTTATTTCTTCTTAAATCTAGCTCATGCTAGGCAATCCACCCAAATATATTACTAATCCACTCTTTTTAGTTTCTTTCTTATTTGCAGGTCATCTTCCCAAGCCAAAGAGAAGTATTTAAAATCGATCAGATTATAGAGTGCACTACATTTAGGTTATTCTTACCTAACCCTTCTTTAAGTTTTACTCTCTTCTAAAAAAGAAAGTAAACATGATAAAATATTGAAACATTATGTCACTCCCAGTGGGACCCTTGAGCTTCTTCTTTGGTTCTTAGTTGTTTAGGAAATTTATTTGCATTAGTGAAATTTTCATCCATTTAAAAGTTTCATTTATAAAAATTAAATGTTATTTCTTTCATTCTTGCATTGAAAATCTTAGTTTCAATTTCTTCTTTTCCAAAAGCAATTTTTAGTCTTTCTTTGTATTCTTAGAAAAGGTTAAATTTTTTAATTTTCCTTCATTTCTAAAAATAAAAAACACTCATCCTCGGATTAGGATTTGCATCTTCATACTACAATTAGTTGAATCTTAGTTATTCTTGTACTCATTGAAAATAAATCAAAATTTTCCTTTGGGTTATAAAAATAACTTGCATCCATTGCTTGCTTGATTGTTTAGTTCACATAGTTTAATTTAGATGGTGAAATTAATTGTAGCAAGTCACTTCTTATCACACACACAATCTAGGCATTCACATCAAACATCAAACACTAACATAAGGCATGAATAGGATTTTATCACCTTGCAGTAAACCTTTCCCTTGGTTATCCCACTTGGACTTCAATACCAAGGGGAGAAACCAAAACTCAGTTTGATGGCTAAGTATAATCTCTAGCAATTTGGTATATTTTGGCTAAGCACCCAAAACCCTTATCACTACGGTGTGTTAAGTGAGGGGGTAGGCCCTAATGTCAAGCCATGTAGCAAATTATAATATATATTTTGAGAGACTTTAACAACCTAAAACCATATTTAGACATATTTTTCTATTTCCTACTCTACAAGCCCAAGTTGTGTCTCAACTTCTTAAAAATTGAGGAAAAAGTCGAAAGAGAGATAAAAATGTATTCTATGACTTAAACATACTTTTAGTATATGCTTATTTTCCTTGATATTTTATTGTCCTTGCTTCTCTTTTGAGTGTGTGAGATTGCTTTAAACCTTCTTTCATCTTTCTTGGCATGGTTTTGATGATACAACAACTTAGAAACCAAATAAACTAGGATCAACCTCCCAACCACCCATCCTCTTTTTCCTTATCCATGGAGTATATCTTAGATGAAAAAAGTTCCCCCTATCACTTCAAAAGTCCTAGTATTACTCAGACAATTGCCCAAGGAAATATGAATTTAACCACCCTTCTTGATAAAAATCCCATATCTCTCCAACACTACCTTACCACCATGGCTCACCATACCTCTACTTCAATTTATGCTATTGATCCACCCTATAATATGCCACCTTACCTTATGGGTAGCACCTTTATTTCCAATATCTACACCCAACCTTTGGTGACACAATCCTCTTCTTCCACCAACAACCCTTCCAACACCACCACCCAAAACCAATCTATCCTACCAACCAATACCCAAACACCTCCTAACCCAACCAAAAACCCTTCCAATGTAGGACTAACCCAACCTTTAGTAACCCATACACCATTGACCATTGGAGTACCTTCCATTAGTGTTGTTATCCTACCACTTGTCATTTCTAACCCACCAACTTCCACCCCTTTCCAAAATTTGGTATTTTCCATACCTTCTACACTCCCACCTATTAGCACCAAGGTCACTACCCACCTTCAACCCACTAATCCAACTATGTCTCTTACCCAATCAATGTCTATTCCACCAAACTCAAGGTATGTGCCAAACCCACAAGGGTACATGACTCCACCTTCTTCCCAACCTTCCATGCCCACTTACCAATATGTGGCATCTTCCCAACCATCCATTACCACTTACCAATACATTTCATCTTCCCAATCCTTTACTATTTACCCATATGTGGTACCTTCACAACCCTAACATAATATACCTTATAATTATGGGGTTTCACAACCAAAAATTGATCTTATCAATATGTTGATGGATAATATGAATAATAAAGAGTCATCCATTTTTGGTTCCCATAACATCTTGTCATATGACTAAATTTTTAATGAGCCAATCTACCTATCCATCCCAATCCGACCATACCTTGCATAGTGAGAGATTCCAGATTTTATTAAGTTTCAAATAAAATAATATCCCCAACAACATATTAGAGAATTTATGCATTCATGTTATTTGATTGCTTATGATTATTCTCTCCTTCTCTAAATTTTTTGCATGTCCTTAACCAGTCTAACATTAGATTGGTATAGTGTTATTACCAAGCACTCTCTCTTCTCTTTTACACAACTAGCCCAAAATTTCTTAGACCATTTCTAAATAGATATTTATAAGAAAGTTTCTATCATCGCCATCTATTATATCAAGAAATTTGAGGATGGGTCAATTGCCAACTTTGTGGCCTATTGGAGAGATTGATTAACCAACTCTTTTTCTCTTTGCCTCAACTTGAGTTGATTGAGATTTTATCTTGGGCTTGTGCCAAGAATATCTCATCAACATTACAAGTTCAAAATTTCCAAACCTTTGATGAGGCATTAACCAATGCTTGAAAATTAGAGATTAGAGCTATTGACAAGGGAAAGATTAAATTAAGGAATAAAAATTCTAGTTTTAAATCAAACGAAGCTTCTTCCTCCAAAACCACCAACCATACCAACACCAACACCAAAGATAAAGGAACTAAAACATAGTTGTGCTTAAAATGGCTCCTCTTCTAGTTTCCAACTAGCCAAATGCTTCCACCTCTTCTAACCAAAATGATAAAAATAAAAATTATTATGTCCAAAAATAGTATAATCTACAAGGGGATTCATATGGTTCAATTTTGGAAAAGTTGTTAAAATCCTCTATCTTCTAGCCTCCTTAAATTACACCACCCCAATAATTTGATTCCTCTCATCCTATAACAATTTGGTATAAGGAGAAAAAATTGTGTGCCTTTCATCATGTCATTGGACATGATGTTAGTAGACGTAAGACATTCAAAAACATTATCCAACATTTGGTTGATAAGGGAGAACTTGTGATGGACAATTTGAATGCACCACCAAATCAATCACTTTACATTTTTAGATAACCATTTACCTTCTTCGAACAATGAATAAAATAATCCATAATCCTCCCACAAGCATGAGGTTACACTGTTAATATAGTTTTTAGTGACCAATTGTTAATGAAATTGTGTCCCAAACTACCACCTCTTTCCACTTATTGAGGTAGTGGAATTACCAATCTATCCTTTAGAAAGCATATCAAAGGATAAAACCATTACTTCCATCCCTTTTTATTCCATGATAGAGCTATCCACCCTTCCTTTAGAAAGTATTCCTAATAAAAATAAATTCTTCACCTACCCCTTCTATGGAAGAATCATCCACTAAGGCCTTGAAAATTTTGATAGAGGAAAAAGAGAACATGGTCATCCCTATTTCTTAGCCCTTTGGTTTATCCTTTGATTCCAACACTGAAGGAACTAAACCCATCCATAAGCCCTTTTCTAGGTTGGTCCAAAACTTAGAGTTTCTATCCAAATCAAACCTTCATTCGATCACATTTTGTCATCACCTTAGACTCCCTTATCCAACTAAGAAGGAGTCATCAACCTCACTCTTTTCTACCCAATCTTCTGCTTCTACTAGTGAATCCACCATCATCCCAACCAAACCAATGGAAGCGTCCACCTCCCAAAACTTAGATAAACCATGCAAGCCAACTCCCTCCAAACCACCAAAATACTTTCCACTATCCTAATTAAGCCCATCAAGAACATAGGTGTGATCCCCACTCAGAATATTTCCCATATTCCATTAAATTTGGATTTAACACTACCAAACCCACCTAAAAAACCACAAGTCAAATGAACCAAGAAAGTGGAACCATCTAGAAGTTCAAAATCTAAAACCTTACCACCCATTTCCACTTTGCCTTCCATTTTAGGACCACATCATTCTTCTACCTTAGGACCTCACTCCACCTTGATTTAAAAACCAAGTCTCCCAAAAAAATACCAAACACAACCTCCACTTCTAGTTACACCTCCACTTCTAACTACACCTCTACCTATTCTTACCATACCTTCTACCTCTAAACCATCTACAACCAAGCCTTCTACTTCCAAACCTTCCACTTCCAAACATTATACTTACAAACCTTCCACTCCCAAACCTTCTAATTCTAAACCATCTACTTATAAGCCTTTAACTTCCAAATAATATACCCAAAAAACACCCACCAAGAACATTCCACCATCCAAAGCTCCTATTGACAAGCCTACCCCTAAGAAAGCTTCCACCCCACCTGTTAAATCCAAATCCTCTACTCCCTTGCCACCTTTTCTAGAGACATATTCAACCATACTACAAAGGTTTCTCTAAGCTTCCTACTTGGTCTAGCCTCCTATCAAACCATTTGATACTCTTAGTCCTAAGCTATATTGGTTTAACAAGAATTTATTTTGATCATACCATAGGATGCTTGGGCATGATTTAGAGAACTACAAATATCTCTAAGTCATAGTCCACAAAATATGTGATGAGGATGACTTATTGACATAATAACCTTCCATGATCCAAACACCAAGCCAAGAGACAAAATAAACTACCCCATATCTACCTACCCCCAAACTCTCATCTAAGAGTGAGGATGAATCTAAGTATTCCACTAGTCAAACTACTTTTCAAATCTATACCATTCATGTGGTAACTTGATCACAATCCCAAAAAAATGATAAAATGAAAACAAAGGTGTCCATCCTATGGGCATACCCTTCTTCCACCACCATAACACCCAACCAAGCTCAATCACCTTCACCAAAGCCTAAGATTTATATCTTGGGTGTACCCCAATCTAACCCCTTGAAGTCAATACAAAGGGTAGTTCTAAAAAAAATTTACCAAACACTGGTGAAGATGAATATGTATGAGCTAATTGATACCTCACCCCACCATCATTAGGCCATGATAGAGGCCTTATAGTCCATAGGGGTTTAACTTGAAGATCCATAACCTCTAGAAACCTTTGTTAGATCCCTTTAAATTTCCACCCTCATTACCTTTAAGGATTCAAAGATAGCCCATGTTAATCTAGATGATCTGGATCCTATCCTTTTCATTACTACCTATAATAACCAAACCTATATCAAGAGGGTTATGATTGATGGTTGATCCAACATTCACATTATTTATTCCCATGCGTATGACCAATTGAAATCACTAAAGAATATCATGTCAAAAACTACAATGATGCTCTGATCCTTTAATGATACCATGGATATAAACTTAGGGATAATCATCCTTCATATTCATTTATGACATCACACTCTTCCTAAGCTATTATAGGTGGTATCAGGCATGTTCCAATATAACATTTTTCTTAGATGCCCTTGGATCCATTCCATGGATTTTGTGTCATCCACCTTACATTGGTGCATCATGTTTGAGTATGAGGGACAAGTTCATACCATATCAGCTGACCCTAGTCCTTTCAAGTCATGCAATATGACTTACTAGTGAAAAAAAAACTCTATAAAATTTTAGAGTCACCAACATAACATGAAACTCTTATTTAAATTATTTCTCTTTGATGATGAAGTTTCTCTTTATGGCTTGGATATAATTTTAGTCACCAATGGTCTTTATTGGTGACAATATTATCTACAACACCAAATCTATGAAAGACACAACTATAACACTCTAGAAACATTTACCTAACCTATTTACATCTATTATGAGAGGTTATATATCAAATAGTACATGCAAGTCCATAATGCCTAACCTCTTTTTTGGATAAGGCTAGGGGTTTGTATCCCTATTTACCCTATATTTTGACCATAAATGCTCTTATACTCCAAATAAAAACAAACTCTAAATTGTTATAGATACCCATTGATGAGATATACAACATATCTAAGTTTCACCTAGGGTTGTTTTGTACAAAATGGTCCTATTATAGACTATGATAGACCTAATTAGGCCTCTAAAACACCCTATTTTGAATGTATAATGAATATAGGAATGATATAGACCTTATAATTAATAAGAGAGATTTGGAATAAATTTTTTCACCTATCACAATTAATAAATATTCATAATTTAATTCTAAAACACCATTTTAACCCCTTTGTCTTAGTCTACTTGTGTAAACAGGGTCTAAAAACAAATATGGTTTAGAAACCACACTTACCAGTGGAGTTGAGTCTTGAAACTTGAAAAAATATACAAATGCACTGAGAGTAATATGATTCAATGTTTTAGGAATTTTCACCATACCAATTTCTAAAACAAGAAAACCCTAGTTAGGGCCCAATTTGCACAAAAATGAAGCTACAAAATGCATGGTAGGGTTTCAAGAGCTCAATTATTTTTTTTTGAGATTATTTTTGTCCCCTATAAGTGTCTTAACAATCGTAGTGAAGAGAAAAAACCTTTAAACCTTGACTATCACACTCATGCTTGCTTCCCTTTCTGGGTCACAATTATAGTCATGGAGAAATCATTAACAAAAGTCTAGATTTTGTCCTTCAAAATTTCATATCCATGTTTATTACATTAAAATTTTCATAATACATATGGTTTTTGATCAAAGGAATCCCATAACAAGACTGAAAACCCAAACTTAGACTCTAAATCTCTATTCCTAGTCTCATATAACCAAATCCCAAAATGGAGTTAACAACTTTGCTAAACAAACAAGATCTTAACCACACTATATTTCACCTAATTGACCTGAGATCATATGGAATATGATCTCCAAAAATATCTTAGATGAAATATACACAATCTTGGCCCTTAGACATAATTAGGCCTTATTACATGCATAAAATACATATTTACAAATTTGAAAATTTTAATATCATAATTTTGGAGGGAAAACTATTTAACACACCTAGACACTCTAGAACTCAACCAAGAACATGAAAAACACATCCATATCATGAGGATTCTCCTACATCATTCTTCCAAGGAGAAAAAGAAGCATTCTTCACTTTTTTTTATTCTTCATCAATTCTTCCACACTTGTGCCCAGCTTGAGGATGTCATTTGTAGTCAACCATGTTGCATCTTCAGCTGGTAGGTTCTTCCACTTGGTCAAGTACTATAAATATTTCTTATCTCTTATTTTCTTAACCACTTTCTTATCTAAAATACTCTCTATATCCTTTGGAACTTCCTTTGGAAGTTGTTGCTCCCATTGGATAGCTTCATCAACCCCTATTTCAGACTCTTCGGTGGATTGTTCTTCACCTTTATAAGGATTTAGGTCTATAACATTGAAGATTAGAGATATTTCAATCCATTTTGGTAGTTCAATCTCTTATGCATTGTTTGAAAACTTCCTCACCACCTTGCATGGACCAATCTTCTTCACTTTTAGCTTATTATATTCTCTTTTGGGAAATATTTATTTCCTAAGGTGGGCAAGAACAAGGTATCCAAAACTAAAACTGACCTCTCCTCTTATATTTTTCCCTTTGTTTATATTTTTTGGTGTTTTCTTCAAGTTTCCTCTTTACTTGTTCATGCAAGTTTTGCATGGCATTAGCAAACTCCTCTGCTTCAAAACTTATTGCTTCCATCTTGCCTAGATCTCTCAAATAATATAGACCCATAGGATGTATTCCATACAAGATTTGAAATGGACTCATTCTTTTACTCCTATTAGGAGAATCATTATATGAAAATTCAGCTTGTGCAAGTACAAAATCCCACTATTTTGGTTGCATGCATACCAATCAAGGCTACTATTAAGAACTTTAGTCTAACCATCAGTTTGTGGATGGTAGTATGAGTTGAAGCTCAAATATGTGTCCAAATTCTTCCATAAGGTCCTTAAAAAGTGCCCAACAAACTTGGTGTCCCTATTTGAAATAATGCTCCTAAGGAGCCCTTGTAATCTCACAATCTCTTGAAATAACAAATTGGCTATGTTAGTAGCATCACTTATTTTTTAACATGGAATGAAGTGAGAAATTTTTGAAAACTTATCAACCACTATAAATATATAATCATGAACTTTTTGATTTCTTGGAAAACCAAGTACAAAATCCATAATTATTGAATCCTAAGGCCTATGAAGAATTGGTAGTGGCTAGTACAAACCTAATTTTTTATTACTTCTCTTGGAATGTTGAAATTTTTTACAACTTTAAAAAAATTATTGACATAAACACCCATACCTAGCCAATAATAATGAGCACTTAATTGTTCTAGTGTCTTATTCTACCCAAAATGTCCTGACAAGCTACCATTATGCTTTTCCTTTAACAAATTCTCTCTCATGGAACTCTTAGGTATGCAAATCTAACTATACCTAAATAGAAGAACCTCTTAGATCATGAAATCCATCCAAGTAATTCTATCATCCCCTACTATATTCGTTCAAGCTTCATATGGTTCCTTGAAGTCTAAATCTTTTTTATACATTTCTTTCAAATCTTCAAATCCCAAGACATTTACTTGAGATTCCTGCATGATCAAGCTCCTCCTACTTAGACTATATATAACCTTGTTAGATTCTCCATTCTTGTGTTTAGTAGTGAATGTGAAACTTTGTAAAAACTCAATCCATTTAGCATGCTTTTGACTCAACTTGTTCTGATTGCTAATGAAATGTAAAGCATAATTGTCTGTGAACAAAAAAAACTCTTTAGGCAAAATATAGTGCCTCCATTTATTCAAGGCTTGTATAAGAGCATAGAAATATTGATCATAGGTTGAGTACTTCTTATCATCACTTAGTTTCTCACTAAAGTATGTTATGGGTTTCCCATCTTGGCTTAAGACAACACCTATGATAGTCCCACTAGAATCACATTCCAATTGAAAAAGCTTATTAAAATTAAGAAAAGTTAGGATTAGTTATTTATTTACCTTATTTTTAAACAATATGAAAATCTTATTAGTATCCTTAGTCTAACAAAAACTTCTCTTATCACCCTTGATGGTGTCTATCATTGGAGCAAAAATTCCACTAAAATTCTTTATGAATTTTCTATAGAAGCTAGCCAAACTAGGCAATATTCTTACCTAAAAGGTGTTCCTAGGTGTATGATACTCAATTATGGATTTCATCTTCTCCTCATCCATCTTCAATCCTTCTTTAGAAATCACAAATCCCAATTAGATCAATTATGTCTTCAAGAAACTACACTTTTTCACATTGATTAGTAATTTTTCTTCATGCAGCTTACTCAATATCATTCTCAAATGTATAAAATGGTCTTCCTTAGTTTGAATAAAAACCAAAATATCATCCAAATACACTATCACAAACTTAATATTGAACTCCTTAAGCACTTCATTCATTAGCCTCATGAAGGTGCTTAGTGCATTGGTTAACCCAAATGGCATGACTAATGACTCATAGAGTCCATCATTGGTCTTGAAGGTTATTTTACATTCATACCCTTCTCTTATCCTAATTTTATGGTATCCAATTTTCAAATCTATCTTATAAAAATATACATCTCTATTCAAACAATCAAGTATATCATGAATTCTAGGCAATAGGAATCTATACCTGATAGTGATCTTGTTGATTGCTATGGAGTCTATATACATTTTACAAATTCCATAATTATTATGAATAAAATATATTGGAACAAAATAATGACTTAGACTCTCTCTTACGAATCATTTGTTCAACAATTCTTGGACTTGGTGCTTGATTTCTTCATTTTCCCTTGGGGTCATCCTGTAGGTAGCCTTGTTTGGAAGATTTGCTCATGGAATCAAGTCTATGTGATGGATGATGATTATAAATGGTGGTAAATAATTATGAAAATCATCTAATATAATTTCAATAGACTCATTTATCATATCTTATATTTCTAGAGGCAAATCAGTTATCTTAGTGCTAGTGACTACACTTCTTGGCTTACCAATCACAATAAAGTTTACCTCTTCCTTCTTCATTTGGTGTAGAAACTATTTAACATTAATTATAATAAACTTATAATTATGTTCTTTAGTATTATTATTCTCCTCCTTCAAAGGTGTAAGTGTATTCTTGATCCCATCCTTCTCAAATGTGTATGTATTCTACCTTCCATCATGTATGGCCTTCTTGTAAAATTGCCAAGGCCTTCCAAGCAAGATATGACACAAATAAATGGGCATAAAATCACATAAAATATTATCCTCATATGTTTCTATTTTAAAATCCACTTTTCATTGCTCACTTACCAAAAGTTTGTATCTTTTTTGTAGCCAAGAGACTTGGTAAGGTGTAGGATGCACCTCTTTCTTCAAGCCTAGTTTTTCCACCATCTTAATTGAAACAAGATTATTATAATTCCTCTATCTATGATGACATTGTATCAGTTTCCATTGCTCTTACATGTAGTCCTAAAAAATATTTATTTTGTGGTGGTTCCACATTTTCCTTATTAGGCTTTAACAAAATTATTTTCTTTAAGAGAGACTCACCTTCTTCTAAAACATCTTTATGAATTGCTACTGGTCCTTTAACTTCTTCATCACCTTAGGCCACATGCACACCTCTCTCATGATGGGTATAAGTGTTATCTAGAAACTCATATGATCTATGGCCTACATATTTATTACACTTGGAGCATTTTCCCATGAATCTTCCTCTTCCTCTTCGGTATCCTTGGTATGGCCTTCTTCCTCTTGGTGTATAGCTTCCTCTTGAGCTTTGTGAGCAACTAGCCTCTTTTTGGAATGTTTATATCTGCATTCTACCTTCTTTTGATCCTCTTCCTCTAATGGATCTACATCTTCCTCTTGAAAAGGAAGTTTGTTTCCTTGCAATCTTCTCCTCAACTTTCAAAGAAAATTGATATGCTTATTTAATTATCCTAGGTATGAGAAGGCTAATCTCATCTTGGATGAATTTTTTTTCAAACCATTAGTATACCATGTCACCTTATCCATATCATTCTAAATATGTCTTGATCTTATAGTTAGACTATAGAATTATTTAGTGTATTCCTTTACAAATATGTACTTTTTTTATATTTTGCAATTACATGAAAAGATTATCTTGATAATCTAAGGGCATGAATTTACCTTTCATTTTTGCTACCATTCTACCCCAGCTCTTGATCTTTGGCTTTCATTTCCTCCACCTTTCCTCTTGCACTCCATCCCACCACAAAGATGCATGGATCTTCAACCTGGTCATGGCATACTTGACTTTCTTATCATCTTATTCTATTCCTTCATATTCAAAGTACTTGTCTAATACACTAATCCAATCAATCAGTTCTTCTACATTCAAATTTATTTCATACATTGGAACCTCCATCTTTGGCTTTTCATTCATAATGGCTCTAATAAGCCTCTCTTCAGTTGTCTCATATTATAACACCAATTCTTCCTCTGATGGCTCTTCTTCTCCTTCACTGATGATGTAGGAGCATATTCAAAGTGCATAGAAGACATGAAAAATTTGAAATAAACCTTATAAAAGCATGCAAACAATATATTAATATAAGTTTCCCTCAAAAAGTTGATATTTGAATCAAAAACCATGTAATAACTATCTATGAGAATAAAATAAGGAAAATAGTTGTTATGGGTGTGTAGGATACATAAGAGGAGGAAGTCTAGGTGTTTTAGGATGTGATGAAGTCATATTTGGATGTCTAAACAATGTGCAAGTTGTTATAGTTATGAATAAGTTGTCATCAAACTTATTTATCTATTCTTGTAGAAGGTTGAGGAAATATCTCAACAAAGAAGATTAAGGTCATTTGACCCATTTTGGGAGCATCTAAGCCTATTTAAAGTCATTAAAAAAAAATTGTCCAATATGTAAGGAGAGCCATGTAAGAGTGAGTGAGGATTGGAGGTGAGAACCAAGAAAAAGGTATGAAGGTGCCCAATAAGACCTTGGAGGCCATTGACCTTTGATCATGGAGCATTGAGGCATCTATTTTGTAAGTATCTTTGTTGGATTAAGAAAGTGTTGTCGATTCTCTTTTCAATATTATGTAAATAGGTGATCTCATGTATCATAAAAGTTTAGTGATCTAGTTTAATAGTATAAGCAAAATATAGGTTTGTATACCTTCTTTGGAGTATAAGGAGGTAATGATAATCTCATTACATAAGATCAGCATGAAAAAATTTTACACGTGTTAAGATTAATTTATAATTTCTATTTTATTATGAAGAGGTCTACATAGCTTGGAATGTTGTGAATGATCAAGAACAAAGTATGAAAGGGCATTTAAGATCATACAATCCACTATTTCAAGGGACAATTCCACGTGAAAATGGATGCATGGGTCTTGTAGAAGCATGGTAACAAGTTTTTGAGGTGAGTAAGAGTATAAATGAAGATAAATTGAGTATTTAAAGTCTTTATATGTTTTGAAATCATGGAAATTAACCCTTGTGCCTATAGGTAATAGGGTACAGGTAGAGTCACCAAATTTTGCTTGTTTTATGCAAAAAAATGGATTATTAGAAGTAATCTAGCATGGGAATATGTTCATGGAAGGAATTTAGATTTTCAATCTTTTTAATATGCTTGAAAATAATTTTTAAGGTCTATTGACTAAGGATTTGAGAAGAAACTCATAATACACTATTAACTTTTAGAAACATACAGTAAAGACAAACTAATTTCCCTTATTTTGAATGGATAAAGGGAATTTGTAGCTTGATTAATGAATGGAAAGATTGAATAACACTTATATATACCTCATTCACTTATTTTGGTCCTTTGAAACATTTAAAAACACTCCCAGTTGAATTATTTGTTCTCTCATCCATGTATTGGTCAAGAAAGCCATAGAACTAAGGTTTTGGTGATTTAGTAAGAATCCACCAGTAGAAATAAGTGAAATTTTGTAATATTGTTATACATGATGTTTTATAACTAATGGATGTTATTTAAAGATTATAATTTACGTATAATTATGGAAAGTTAGATTGTATGTCAAGTGCTAAGCTTAGAAGAGTCTAAAGAAGTGAGGGTGATTTGAGATAAGTGGATTTGTCCAAACAAGAGGGTCTAGAAGTGATTGATTCACTTGGAGGAGCTTAATGGGTATCTATAAAATCAACTATTTTGGTGAGAAAGTCCATACATTCATCATGACAAGGAGGTTTGTATAAACAAAGGGCTAATTAGGCCTTAAACTAAATGAATAGGGTGTAGTTTGAGGAGGATGATCCAAAAAAAGAGTAATTGATTTTGAGATATATTGTATAATTTGATAATGGGTAATATAATATATTAATGGATTTAAAATAGAGTTTATGGTTTTAAATATAAAGGGTAAAATCTCTCTTGATAGGGCTACAAGGACTAAAGGGGCTTAACAAAGGAATTTGGGTTTTGAGTTAGAATAAAAAGTTGAAAATTTTAGTATAACTTGGGACTGATATAAAAACATGTTTGTGATGATTTTTTGGGTTTAATTTAGTGATGAGTTTATTTTGTCCTTAAGAGCCATGGGCAAGCCATGGTAGCTATATTAGATAATTATATTATTCTTGATTTGAATGGATGTTTGTATTAAGTGTATGAATGATCCTTAATTGATCAACATATGATTTTTCCTAGTAAATATTTATATCAATCATGGTATGAGTGGCATTGTATTTGAATGATAAAGAGTTTGCATTTATGATCCTAATGCACCCATAAGGAAGAAGGTGGGTGACACCATTTTTGGTATCAAAGCTTGAAGCTCTTGAGAATTTGAAATTTGTTGATGGTTTTTTTGAATAAAAATTGATAATGAGTTGTTGTAGTGTTTTTTGAAGTGATCAAAATTGTAGAGAAGTGGTCAAAGTAGCCTTAACTCCAAGTGAAGGTAAATAGCTACTGCATCTCAAAGAGGAAGAGTACAATGGATGCTCAAAGGGTAAATTTAGGGAGAAGTCTTGGATAGTTGATCAAAAGACTTAGGTGATGAATAAGAAGATCAATAGACCAAGGTGTAAAATACTTGGGTGAAGATCTTAGAGATGAAAATGTTGCTGAGAAGTTTTTAGAGAATTAAGGTACATGAGAGTACCAAGAAAAAAACAAGCACCCCAAAATAGCAAGATATGATTAATGTTGATTTTGATAGAGAGATTATTAGTTTATGGAAAGATTTGGATAAAATTGAAAGTAGGTTTGAGTCTTGGGTGTAGTCAAATGATCAAATATGGGTATGGCCAATGAGTAAGAGGTTGAAATGGATGATTGATCTCCTAATGAAGAAGAGAAGAAGGAAAGAGATGATTGCCTTAAGAGAAATGAGAAAATCCCATAAAGTCTTGAAGAGTGTGAGCAGGTTGATAAATGATCAATAGGAGGGAGAGGATGTCAAGAATGTTCTCATTTTAGAGAATAAGAGAAAAAAGAAAAAGCTGATGAAGTGTTAGGAAGAGAACTTAAGAAGATGAGAGTGTCAGTGAAGAGAGCACTCATAGGGACCTTGTGGTCTCTTGTTTTAAAAATAATATCATTTTTGAATGGGTAATTATAGGTAAAACTAGCCTTGTAAATAAATTCAAGAGAAAGTCCTTGAGGAGTGATAATATTGGTGTAAGAAAAGACACCAAGCACCCAAGTGAATGTGTAAGAAATAAAAAAGAGTTTGTTGATGTTAATAAAGAAGAAGAGATGCACTAGTCAATGCATAAGAGAGGTATGGAGGACCTTATACAATAAATATTAGAGATGGAGGATGAATATGAATTACATGATGCTATGGAGTACCAAGAAGAAGCAAGTGAAAAACCAAGCATAAAGGAAGAAAGTACAGATAATCAAGAAACAAATCAAGCTAAAAAATCCTTGAAATAGTCCTACAAAGAGGTAAATGAAGTACTAGGACCTAATTTTGATTGCTCTTATAATCATAAATCTAATTATGTACATGTTGGAGAAGTTAAGAAGATGATGAATCCCTCATACAAAGCAATCAATCATGGATATATAGTGCCTAAGTGGATAGTGAAGCATACATCCAAGAAACAAGTAATAAAGAAGGTAAATTTACCTTCTAAGACTAATTTTTTTCATATTCTTAATATGAATATAGGTGTGTAAGATGATGAGAGGAAAAATAAATTTGATCTTTTAGTGTTGGCACAAGTGCATGGTTACAGGATGCCCAAATGGCTTGAGAAGTCAAATGATAAGAGAAAGATTCAAGTGTGGGTGCCGAAAAAGGCAAAAAGTGAAGATGTGTGTGATGAGGATATTGAACAAAAGAGGACAGTAACAAGGAGTCCATGGAGGAGGATTGAAGATGATACAAGAAAACAAGAGCATCAAAGTGAAATGATGATCATGTAAGAGGCATTCCATGAAGACAAAAATATTGAGAGGTATACCAAAGAGATGAAAGGTAAACAAACTATTTATGATGATTTTGAAGATGATATTTATGTGTATGTTCATAATTTATTATTTCAAGATAGTCCAAGAAGGGATGAAACAAGGTATAATATAGGTAAGGACAAAGGACCATCAATCCTTAAGGTTGATGAGCCCAAATTTGATGAAGAGAATGGAGAAATAGATGAGTTCTCACTAAAGGAGGAAATGAGAATGTTGGAGGAGTTGTTTACATATAGATGAAAAACTTATTGATGAAGAAACAAAGAAAGATGAATAAGATCAGGATCTTAAAGATACTCAAGAGGCTATATGGCCCAAAATTCTTAAATTTATCATTTCATTTGATGTTGTGAGTACAAGTATGGAGGACATTGAAATAAATCAAGTATCTAATTAACTAAGAAAGTTCCTAAATAAGGAGGAACAAGGATACATAGAAGACATGTATAAATATGAGGCATGGACTTGTGAAGCTGAGAAAGAGTTAAGGAGAAAAACATACCAGAAGAGGAATAAAATCAAGAAAATGAGAGACAAATACTATTTCAAACAAACCCAAGCATTGGCATTGGAAACAAGCACTTGGGATCTAGGTATATAGAAAAGACCAAAAGAATAAATAAATCATTTCATTTGAATTAAAGCTCAAATATTTTCTACTGGGAGATTATGATGTAGGAGCATCTTCAAAGTGCATAGAAGACATGATCAAGTTCAAATCAAACTTATACAAGCATGCATAGATATTCATACAAGTTTCCCTCTGAAAGTTGATATTTGAATATTTTAATCAAAAAATATGTAATAAATCTCTATGAGAATAAAATAAGGAAAATAGTTGTTATGGGTGTGTAGGCTATGTAGGAAGAATTCTAGGTGTTTAAGGATGTGATGAAGTCATATTTGGATGTCACAACTATGTGCAAGATGTTACAGTTATGAGCAAGCTATCATCAAACTTATTTATCTATTCTTGTATAAGGTTGAGTAAATATATCAAAAAAGAAGATTAAGTTCATTTGACCCATTTTGGGAGCATATAAGCCTATTTAAAGGCATTAGAAAAAACTTTGTCTAATATGTAAGGAGAGACATGTAAGAGTGTAAGAGTGAGTGAGGACTAGAGGTGAGAACAAAGATGAAGGTGTCCAATAAGGCCTTAGAGGCCATTGCCCATTGATCATGGAGCATTGAGGCATATATTTTGTAATTATATTTTTTGGATTAAAAAAGTGTTGTTGATTATCCTTTCAATATTATGTAAATGAGTGATCTCATGTATCATAAAAGTTTAGTGATTTGGTTTAATAGTATAAGGAAAACACAGGTTTGTATACCTTATTTAGAGTATAAGGAGGTAATTATCATCTCATTTCATAATATCAAAATGAATAACTTTTACACATGTGACAAAAATAATTTAGAATTTTTATTTTATTAAAAAGAGGTCTAACTAGCTTGGAATGTTGTGAATGATCAAGAACAGGGTATGAAAGGGCATTTAAGCACATTCAATCCACTATTTCAAGGGATAATTCCACATGAAAATGGATGCATGGGTCTTTTATAATCATGGTAAAAGGTTTTCTAGGTAAGTGAGAGTCTAAATGAAGAGAAATTGAGTCTTGAAAGTCTTTATATGTTTTGAAATCATGGAATTCAACCCTCGGTCCTATAGGTAATATGATACATGCAAAGTCATAGAGTTTTGCTTATTTTATGCAAAAAAATGTACTATTAGAAGTGATTTATCATGGGCATTTGTTCATGGAAGGATTTTAGATTTCCAATATTGTTAACATTCTTAAAAATAATTTTTAAGGTCTATTGACTATGGATTTGAGAAGAAACTCAGAATACCCTATTAACTTTTAGAAACATACAATAAAGACAAATTGATTTCCCTTATTTTTTTTTGAATGGATAGATGGTATTTGTAGCTTTAATAATGAATGGAAAGGTTTAATAACAACTATATATACCTCATGCACTTATTTGGGTCCTTTGAAACCTTTCAAAACACTCCCAGTTCAATTATTTATGCTCTTGGCCTTGTACTGGTCAAGAAAGCCATAAAACTAGGGTTTTGGTGATTTAGTAAGAATCCAATAGTGGAAATAAGTGAAAATTTGTAATTTTATTATAAATTATGTTGTATAACTGATGAAGTTGATTTCAAGGTTATAATGTATGGATAAGTATGGAAAGTTAGATTATGTGTCAAGTGCTAAGCTTAGAAAAGTCTAAATAAGTGAGTGTCATTCAAGATAAGTGAATTTGTCCAAAGAAGAGGGTATATAAGTGATTAATTCACTTGGAATATCTTAATGGGTATATTTAAAAGAAACTATTTTGGTGAGAAAGTCTGTACATTCATCAAGACAAGGAGGTTTGTATAACCAAAGGGCTAATTAGGCCTTAAACTAAATGAAGATGGTGTAGTTTGAGGAGGATGATCCAAAACAAGAACACCTAATTTTGAGATTTATTATATAGTTTTATGATGGGTACTATAATATAAAATTGGATTGAAGATAGAGTTTGTGGTTGGAAAGATAAATGGTAAAATCTCTCTTGATAGGGCTACAAGGACTAAAGGGGCTTAACAAAGGAAATTGGGTTTTGAGGTAAAATAAAAAGTTAAAAATTCTAGTATATCTTGGGATGGATATAACAACATGTTTATGATGATTTTTAGGTTTTCATTTAGTTATGAGTTGATTTTTTCCTTAAGATCGATAAGCAAGCCATTCTAGCTATATTATATAATTATATTGTTCTTGATTTGGATGGATGTTTGTATAAGTGTATGAATTAACCTTGATCAACATATGATTGTTCCTGATAAAGTTTTCTATTAATCAAGGTATGAGTGGCATTGTATTTGAATGAGTAAGATTTTGAATTTATGATCCTAATGCACCCATAAGGAATTAGTTGGGTGACACCATTTTTGGTATTAGAGCTTGAAGCTCTTGGGAATTTGATAATTTGTTGATGGTTTTTTGAAGAAAAATTGCTAATGAGTTATTGCAGTGTTTGTTGAAGTGATCAAAATTGTATAGAAGTGAACAAGGTAGCTTAAAATCCAAGTGAAGGCTTGAAGTGAAGGTAAAGAGCCAGTGTATCTCAAAGAGGAAGAGCACAAGGGATGCTCAAAGGGTAAAACCAAGGAGAAGTCTTGGATAGTTGATCAAAAGACTTAGGTCAAGAAAAAGAAGATCAATAGACCAAGGTGGAAAAGACTTGGGTGAAGATCTTAGAGATGGAGATGTTGTTGAGAAATTTTTAGAGCAACAAGGTACATGAGAGTACCAAGAAGAAAAAAAGCACCCCAAAATAGAAAGGTATGACTAATGTTGATTTTGATAGAGAGATTGTTAGTTTGTTGAAAGATTTGGTTAAGATTGAAAGTAGGTTTGAGTCTTGGGTGTAGTCAAATATGTTTGTATCAAGTTTTTCACTTTTCTACATTCAAAAGGAATAAGAAACTAAGAGAATGGTCTAGGGTTAGATGATACCCAGATGAGGTTTGTGCACCATTATCCAGACGTTGTAGGGACTCCTCTTTGGCTGTGGAAGATGACACCTATAGAAGAAAGGGACTTAAACAAAAAAGGCATTAGTTAGATAGATGGTGGACTGCCAAGCAAAATCTTGATCCCAGAAGTGCAAATAATTCCTTGAGGGATGACAGTCCACTGATTGATAAAAAGAATGTCTGATAAAAAAAGAAATGGTGAAAGACTAAACAAAAGAAATAAAGATAAAGCTTACTTGTATTCTGCTGTCTGCCTTCCATAGTCACCGACGCTGGTTAGTCTGCCATCGTCAGTTGTTCAAGGTCACCAACATCAGTTAATCTACCGACGTTGATATGGGCAATGGGCCTGGTGGCCGGCGTCAGTCAGGGCAATGGCCTTGGACAAGGTCTAGATGGGTTTTGGTTGACAGAATGGTCTGCAAAATGGTCTGTGGTAGTCTGAGAGTCTGTGCAGGGTTGCAGGGAGACAAATAAAGTCTAAGGAAGGAGTTAGGTAAGGCACAGGGTGTCAACAAGGGGCAAGGATGTGAGGAAGGCTTCTCAGCCTCTCCAAGAAGACAGTCAGGGATGGTCTAGTTCATTGCTAGGTCTGGGTGATGAAACTCAAAAGGGGCAAGAAGAAACTAATTACCACAACATTCTAAAATACTGAGATGGAACAAATGAAGAATACTTACCTCTTGCTTACTGAAGAAGAAATGTAGGAGACCTGTTGATGATGCTACTGGTGTAGAATACTTCCAACAAGGTGGAGTGACTGATGTAGAGTACCTGTACCTTGTGCTACTTGTTGTTCATCTAGGAGAGGGAGTGAGAGAGGTCAGAAGATTGGAAGGTTGGCTGATTATTGAAGATTAAAGATCTACATTTCAAGTGCAGAACATAGTTTTGAAGGCAACTGATGCCGGCAATACTGTTGATGTTGGCCAACTACTGACTGACATTGGCAACCAAAGAATAGGAAAAAGGGCTAAAAATAGCTTTTTGCCCATTTTTCCTTCTGTCGAGGTCAGATGGTCATGGGAAAGTGGTCGAAGGCGAGTTAAATGAGATGAGAGGATGAGTGGGAGAATGAAATGGGGTTTAGGCATTTAAGACTTGGCATGGGGTAGTGGAGGGCATCCAAGGAGGGGTATCTTAGGAGGGGTGAGGTGTCATGAGAGAGAGAGGGAATTATTAATTTAAAATAGATGATTATTTTAAATTAATAAGACATAGGTTAGGCATGGTTAGAAGTGGAACGGGATGAAGGGGACCAAGGGGGAGTCGACCAAGGGAGTAGACATGATTTTGATGTCTACATTTGCCCCTTTTTATCTTGTTGGTTGTTCTTGATGAACAACAAGACAAAATTAGGAGTTGGTTGCCCCAGGTATGAGATAAGGTTGATTTTGTCCTATTGGTTGTTCAAGTGAACTGCAAGACAAAAATAAGAGGGTTGGTTGCCCCGATTATGGATGAGGTATTCCCCCTCAAAGCAGGAGTTGAGGGAAGGGAACCTGATATCGAGTGCTGATTTGATAGAGAGATGGATGAATGTGGTGAAGTGTGAGTGTGAACACTGCAAAAGTTGTGATTGTGCGTATACCACTTCACGAGATGGTCAGGTCAAATTGTCGCAAGTCAGGGTTGAGGAGTGCCAAAATCAAAATAACTGGGCCCCAACATTTAGTCATAGCTGATTAGGTTATTCGATCCAAGCTGTAGCTCCAATGGTCATTGTGTTCCAAGTATCCCAGGCTCAGGAAGTGCTCTTGGAAACATGAAAATGTCACAAGTAGTGTTGATCAACTTGCTCGCGGTCCTATACTTGTGAGAGTCAAAATGTGATGTGGACAATTTTGCTAACCATTCATGAGGTAGCATACATGCAATTGAAACAACTAAGGCAAAGTTGTCTTAGAAGTGATCGTGGTCAGAGGAGATAGTCGCAATCTCTAAGGTCATTGGTTGAGTCAAGCTGAGATAGATAGTTGGTCAAATGAAGGGACGGATGAAGGAATGTGGCTGAGCTAACCTCAAAAGACATCATGTCATTAGAGTGCTACCTACATAGCCCTTGTGTGAAGGGCCTCAGACCAATGTAGTTCAAGTCAAGAGTTAAAATGGTTGATGATTGGTTTGGTCATGATAAAGATTTAGCACTTCCCATATCTCTGAGGGTACGTGCTTGAAATGATGAGGGGAAGATGGTTTGTCCATCAGATAGATAAAAAAATAGATGTGGCTGAGCTAACCCTAGAAGATGTCATGTCATCTGAGTGCTACCTACATAGCCCTTGTGTGAAGGGCCTCAGGCCAATGTAGTTCTCCCTAAAAGGGAGAAAGGGTCAAAGTTATGGATTATTTTGGTCGAGGTCAAGTTGTGGTCAAAGGAAGATATGGTTTGTCCATCAGGTAGATGAAAAAATGAGGGTGGTCAAGCTAACCTCAGAGGACATCATGTTAACTGAGTGCTACCTACATAGCCCTTGTGTGAAGGGCCTTAGGCCAATGTAGTTCAAACTAGGAGTCAAAGAGGTTGATGATTGGTTTGGTCAGGTTGAGTCGAGGTTAAAGGTAAGATATGATTTGTCCATCAGGTAGATGAATAAATAGATGTGGCTGAGCTAACCTCAGAGGAAATCATGTCAACAGAGTGCTGCCTACATAGCCCCTGTGTGTAAGGCCTCAGACCAATGTAGTTTAGGCTGGTTGACAAGTTGGTTGATGATTGTTTTGATCAGGTTGAGTTGAGGTTAAAGGTAAGATGGTTTGTCCATCAGATAGATAAATAAACAGATGTGGCTAAGCTAACCCTAGGAGACGTCATGTCATCTGAGTGCTACCTACATAGCCCTAGTCTTAGGGCCTCAAACCAATGTAGTTTGAAGTGAGGAGGTCAAAGTGGTCGATAGGTTGGTTGATGATTGTTTTGGTCAGGTTGAGTCATGGTCAAAGGAAAGATGGTTTGTCCATCAGATAGATGAACAAATGGATGTGGCTGAGCTAACCTTAGAAGACGTCGTGTCATCTGAGTGCTGCCTACATAGCCTCAGTCTTAGGGCCTCAGACCAATGTAGTTCGAGTCAAGAGGCAAAGTTGTTCGATAGGTTGGTTTGGTCATGTGTTGAAATGATGAGGATAAGATGATGTTACAGCCTTTTCCATATTGTGTGATGGTGTATTCTGTAACATTGGTTAAGGGGTCTTTCATCCCTAGCAATTTTCCATATTCATGATGGATGTATGCTAAAAATGAATTGAGGCCTATTTATGCTTCAGCAAGTAATGGTTTATGCTTAACATAAATTATGTGGTCAACAGTTTCCATGTGTATTGGTTTCCATAGAAACTATGTGAAATGGACTATGACATGTTACAGGTCTGAAAATGTTTGGTTTGATTTGGTTTGGTTGGCAAATGATTTGGTTGGATTGTTTGTGACCAAGATGTATAAGAAGTGAAAGGCGCATTGCTCTTTCATTGTCAAGGACCATAATGATAGCATAAATAGGGGGTTTTAGAAACAAAAGCCCCGTTCATGCATTACGTCGTTGACCATTGAGTGTTAGAGAAGTAATCGAATCACTTTGACATTAAAATGAGCTCGAAGTCTCTTGAGTAGGTGATGTGATATGTGAGGATAGGGTAACCCTTTTGAGTATGGATAACTTTGCCCCTTTTTATAGGAGACCCTAAGACGAATACAAGTCAAGTCCATGACCTTTTTTTTTTGGTAGACTAATCGATGCCAGAAGTCTACATAGGGATGTCATTTTGTTTTGTGGTCATTTGTGAAGCTAATCGATGTGGGAAGCTTCTAAAAAAGTGTTGTTTGTAGCAAGATTTAGTCATAGCCATCCTTCGAGGGAGTGGTCTATATTTTTGCTTTATATATTTAAGGGCTTTGAATAGCTGTCCTTCGAGGGAGCAATCTATTAACTACAGCAATGATAATATAGCTGTCCTTCAAGGGAGCACTTTGCATTTAGAATTTTATGACCTTTGATATTTTGACATCCCAATTTATTTTTGATGGAATTTTGAGTCATGGACAAGACTATAAAAGTGTAAGGGCTCCCTTTTATTAGGACAAAGCATCCATACTTTATAAAAGGGTTACATAGGATTTGTTTCAGGGAATAGGGTTGAAAGGAATGAGGATTAAGAGGACAGGGATTGCTCAAGGGATGAGCTCAAGTTAAATGTCAAGTGAACGAGTACTTGACTAATAGTAGAATGGTCGTAGATGCAAGGCATTAAAGGGCTCAGGTTTTGATAAGTCCTTGGTCCATGCTTGTGCATTATGATGTAAGGTTCGAGCCAATTAGGAGCAAACTTGCCTCGTTTACTTCTTTCCAAATTGGTCACATGTTGGTTGATGTTGGACATGAAGTTGGTTGATATGTTGTTAGATTGTTTGGTTGGTTGATGTTTGGTCATTGTTTGGTTGGTTGATGTTTGGTCGATGCTTAGTCAATGGTTGGTTGAATGTTTGGTTGAGGTTTGGTTGATGTTTGGTCAAGGTTGGTTGATATTTGGTCAAGGTTTGGTTGATGTTTGGTTGATGTCAGTTGATGTTTGGTTGATGTTTGGTTGAGGTCGGTTGATATTTGGTCGAGACTGGTTGATGCTTAGTTAAGGTCGGTTGATACTTGGTCGAGGTTTGGTTGATGTTTGGTCAAGGTCAGTTGATATTTGGTTGAGGTCAGGTTGATGTTTGGTTGAGGTTTGGTCAATGGTCAATTGAATGTTTGGTCAAGGTTTGGTTGATTGATGTTTGGTCGAAGCTTGGTTGATGATCAATTGAATGTTTGGTCGAGGTGGGTTGATATGTGGTCAAGGTTTGGTTAATGTTTGGTTGAGCTTGGTTAATATTTGGTTGAGGTTTGGTTGATGTTTGGTTGAGGTCTAGTCGAGGTCATGATAGTCAGGATAAGGTCAAATTCCCCCAGTTACTTATGATGGGGACAATGTTTGGTAGATTTAGTTTGAGATGGCGAGATTCTGATCTGCCAAGTTGGAGGCAGGAATCTCAAAATCATGGATGATGACAGAGGCAATGGTTGGTAATGATTTGATTAAAGTGGCCAGTGGTTGGGGGTCTTCAGGTTGGACCTCCATTGATTGTAAGGTTTTGATAAAGGTTTGATGATGCTGTGGAGAGCTTTGAATGAGATCATATAAAGATATCTTCACAGGGGTCATGTGGTGAGGTTGTTTCACCACGGAGTCAGGGATTGTCTTCAAAGATGTTGGTCGAGATGTGCCCAAGACAGTAATCTTGGGTTTTGGTTGTGGTGAAGGCTTTATAGATGGATATATCCAAGGGATAAAAACATGTCTTTTCCCTTTATCCTTTTGGGTCGGTGGGCTGGTGGTCACATTGACTGTGTTGATTTTGAATAAGGGGGTTAAAGGTAGTAGAGGGACCATAGTCTTGTGTGGAGGTCCCGATTTAGGTGAAGACATTTGGGAGGCATGTGATGATGTCGATGATTTGTTGAAAAGGTCAAGAGGGTTGTTGATGAAAGGGGTGTCCCTTTTTAGGTGTTGACGAGTGACAGCCTTAAGAGCGCAACAACGCTCAGTGTCATGTCCACGTGTGCGGTGATAGTGACAAAATTTAGTGTTGTCAAACCAAGATGGTCTTGATCTGAGAGTTGATGAGTGTGAAGGTGAGGAGGTTTGGGAGGCATGGGACGGTGTTGAAGGTTTGTTGATAATATGGTCAAAGAGAAGGGTGTCTTTCTCCAAGTATTGGTGAATGAAAACCTTGAGGGCACAACAATGCTCAGTGTCATGTCTTAGTGTGCGATGATATGCACAAATTTGAGTGTTGTCAACTAGGGTGGTTTTGGTCTAAAAGATTGGTATGGTTTAAGAGGTGGGAGACTAATGCGAGAAGACTGCAACAATTGTCGTAACAATAATGCATAAGAACTTGTTAATGGGTCTATGCATTTTGTTGCAGTAGGAGTTGATGACTTTTGTTTTAGAGTTGTAGGAGGTGTTGGTCATACCATCTTTTTGTTTGGTGGTGTAGCTAGATGCGTAGATGACACTTTCATGGTAGGAGGCATTGGATGTTTTGAAGAAGGTATGTTTTTGATTGGTTGAGAGAGTAATGGAGGCATTTTGCCTCTGTGAGGCTGTGGAGTAGGAAGCACCCCTATTAAGGTGGATGGATGTGGGCCCAAAATAGAGGGCAATGATGAAGGTGGGGGAGGAATTCTCTGGTGTGGTCTAGTAGCCTTCTTTGGTTTGGTTTGAGGGCCACTATTGTGCGAGGCAAGGTTAGAGTCTTCTCTCACTTGTGGGTGAGTGAGGTTTGATATAGGCTGAATGTCAAGAGATTTAGTCTTTTTGGGCATGATGGATGCCTATGTGGGTTTGGGTTTAGATGTGGACAGAGGTGCATGAGATGTAGCGATCTTAGGCAAAAGACAAGAGAAAACCGTGATTGGGTTTTTCTCGGTCAAAGTGGGTGAAGAGACAAGGTCTTCTCTTGGTGGAGAAGGAATCAAATAATGTGGCTCTTCAAGAGGGTAAAGGGTAGGGGTGATCGTGCCTTCTACTTGTGGTTGAGGAGTAGGAAGGGTAGGGTCCTCCATTGGTAGTAGGAAGGATGAAGGTGGGGTTAATGGTGTTGGTATGGTCGAAGCATCCTCCAATATAAGAGAGGTCGATGGAGGACTAATAGGGGAAGAAAGTTCTTCATCCTGTGGAGGAGAAATAGGGGAAGAAGGCTCTTCCACCTGTGGAGGAGGTTGGTTAGACATAAGAGGTGAGACAGTGTTGACTGTGCATATATTATGCTCTTGAGAGTTATCAGCGATGGTCTGGACATTGTTTTGGCTAGGTGAATGGTTAGGAAAGGGTTATTTGAAGATGTTGATGTTTTGATTGGGTGGTGCATTCAGGTTATCCAAAACAAGATCCCCCTTGTCTCTCATGTCTTGGACAATGTTTTTGAAGGTTTGGCAGTTGTTTATGTCATGGCCTTGGACACGGTGATAGTGACAAAAGTCATTCTCCCTATATCATGTAGGGAGGGATTTTGAGGAGTCAAATTGAGGTGGTCAGATTGGAGAGAGATTGAGGACCCCCTACTTGAAGAGTTTTTCTAACACGGAAGCGTATGACTCTCTAATTGGAGTGTATTGACACTATATGTAGCATTGTTGGAATTGTTTTGTGATGCTTTGAGATGTTCAAGGTTGAGATTGGTCGGTTGTTATTAAAGATGGTGATCTAACGACCATAGTGTTTGCCACTCCTTTGGACTTGGAGTGGGAAGAAGAAGGTCTGAAAGAAGAAGGGTCATCGACTTTTACGTTGGTATTACGCAATTTGACCTTGTCTTCTTTAATAACACAGAGTTCAAGCTTTCAGGCCATGGTGAAAGCTTCGTTGAAAGTGAAGAATGTTTGAACCCACAAGGTGGATGAGATGTACTTGGCACATGCTCGAGAAAAGAGCTTGATGAGCTCAGGTTGAGGTAACGAGAAGGAGATCTGGTTGATCAAGCCTCTCCAACGAGTGACAAAATTGGCTATTGATTCGTCGTCAAATTGTCTGATAGAGTAGAGGTCTGTGATTGAGACTTTTTTGGTGATATTGATCAAAAAGTGGTTAAGGAACAATTGGGCAAGTTGAGTGAATGAAAAGAGGGAGTGACTGGTAAGAGAGCTATACCAATCAAGGGTAGGGCCAGAAAGTGACATGGGAAATGTGCGTAGCAGTAACACATCATCATGGGCTATAAGATAACAAGCATGTCTGAATGCTCGTAGATGTTGTTGTGGGTCTTCCTTACTCTGGAAGTGAGTAAACTTAGGAAGCTCCCACTGACTTGGATATGATCGGATTGGGACAGAGGGATGGATGGGTTCATTGAAAATTTGGTCATATGAAAGGACATTGCTTGAACCAAAAATAAAAGCCTCAAGATTAGACATTTTGTCCATCAACATCTTGATGAGATTAGTGGATGGATTTGTAGGTGGGGTACCCCCTAGGTTATAAGGTGCTTGGAAGGTGCTAGAAGGGGCATATGACATAGTCAGTTGCGCTTGTATGGGCGCAACATATGGGTAACTAGTCATCGAGGTAGATGTTGAAGCCAAGGGGACCTGTGCCATGGAGTTGGAGGGCACAAATTGAATAGGGGCTACCACAGGTGGTTGAGGGGTGGTGACACTTGTTGAAGGGTAGGTAGTTACTCTTGTGTTGATGGATGTAAGAGTAGGTGGGATGGAGACAATTAGGTTTTGGAAAGGGGTAGAGCTTGGTTGAATAGTCTGCGGTTGATCAGGGGCCGAAACCCCAATGGAAGTGGGCCCAGAGATAGAAGGAGAAGCCACACTTTGAAGATTATTCATAGGCAGGTTGATGGTTAAGGCAAAGGGCAGAGTGGTCATGGGTTGGGTAGTGGACGTTGTTGATATCATCACCACTTCAGTTAAGGAGGTTGGCATCCCATAAATTGGGTTGCCTAAGGAGTCTCGCGTTTGAGTTCTCACAAGATAATGTTGAAGGGTCTTGACATTGAGGTCAAGGAACCTTTCAAAGTGTTGGTCCCCTTCGGGGATAATGGATGGTTGGGTCGGGGTTGGCAGGATGGGAGTTTGTTCGGTCTCTAAATGATACTCCATTAAGGGACTAGATATAAGAGGCAAAGGTGGAAGTGGTTGTTGCCTCACGTGGTCAACAAGAGTCTTGGTTTGACTACGTGTTAAAACCAGTCAAGACAAGATAATACATCCTTACTAGCTCAAACAACTAGATAAGAATAGAAAAAAAGATGAAGGCAATCAGACCCTAAACGTTAAATTCCTAAGAATAAGTTTTTAGAGTCTTGGTGGCTTATGCCTTAGAGTGTGTTTGGGAAGTTGGCTATTAGAACAGGTCCTAGAAGAAGTAGTATAAGGTTGGTTTTGGGTTAGTTTTGGTGCTCAAGAGTCTGTGTTAGGTTTCGTACGTGGCCTAGTGCTAAGGAGCAAGCTCCCCTCACTTCATGAGCCCAGAGATAAACTGGGGCCGCTAAGCCAGTATATACTTCCCCTAGAGATTATCCTCTGCCAGAGAACAGAGTGGGCTCTCCCTTTGGTAGTGAAGTCTAAGTGGGATTGCCAGGATGGGTAAGGTATCCGCTAGGTGATGAAATCCTTGTCGGACCTTGTCTCAGGTATGTTAAGATGTTTGATTTGTGATAGTGGTTTGGTTGTGTAACATGAGTGTGCTACGATTTATTCATGATGCGGTTTTAATTACTAGATGTGTGGACTAAATATGTAGTCAAACAGAAATGAGATGCAATAGATTTTAAGCCCAAATAGAAATGTGTGTTCGGATGTAGACAAATGGAGAAAAGGTTGAAGAGTATGAGTTGACTAGTCTAAGATGCAGGAAAGAAAGAAAAAGAAGGATTCTTTTTAACTTTGTTGATGGTGTCTTTCGAAAGAGATAGAAGAAAAAGATGCAAGAAGAGACCTAATGTACCTATATGAAAATTTTGTTTTTAGAAGAAAAAGAAATGAACCCAAGGAAAACTCCTAGGGTCCCACCAGGTGTGCCAAAATGTTTCTATCAAGTTTTTCGCTTTTCTACATTCAAAAGGAATAAGAAACTAAGAGAATGGTCTAGGGTTAGATGATACCCAGATGAGGTCTGCACACCGTTATCCAGATGTTATAGGGACTCTTCTTTGGCTGTGGAGGATGACACCTGTAGAAGAAAGGGACTTAAACAAAGAAGGCATTAGTTAGATAGATGGTGGATTGCCAAGCAAAAGCTTGATCCCAGAAGTGCAAAGACTTCCTTAAGGGATGATAGTCCACTGATTGATAAAAAGAATGTTTGATAAAAGAAAGAAATGGTGAAAGACTAAACAAAAGAAATAAAGATAAAGATTACTTGTATTCTACTGTCTACCTTCCATAGTCACCGACGCCGGTTAGTCTGCCATTGTTGGTTGGTCAAAGTCGCTGACATTGGTTAATCTGTCGATGTCGGTATGGGAATGGGCCTGGTGGCTAGTGTCAGTTGGGGCAATGGCCTTGGATAAGGTCTGGATAGGTTTTGGTTGATAGAATGGTCTACAGAATGGTCTGTGGTAGTCTGAGAGTTTGTGTAGGGTTGCAGGGAGACAAATAAAGTCTAAAGAAGGAGTCAGGTAAGGCACAGGGTGTCAATAAGGGGCAAGGGTGTGAGGAAGGCTTCTCAGCCTCTCCAAGAAGACAGTCAGGGATTGTCTAGTTGATAGCCAGGTCTGGGTGATGAAACTCAAAAGGGGTAAGAAGAAACTAATTACCACATCATTCTAAAATACTGGGATGGAACAAAAGAAGAATACTTACCTCTTGCCTATTGAAGAAGAAATGTAGGAGACCTATTGCTGATGTTGCTAGTGTAGAAGACTTTCAGCAAGGTGGAGTGACTGATGCAGAGTACTTGTACCTTGTGCTGCTTGCTATGCATCTAGGAGAGGGAGTGAGATAGGTCAGAAGATTGGAAGGTTGGCTAATTATTGAAGATCAAAGATTCGCATTTCAGGTGCAGAATGTAGTTTTGAAGGCAACTGATGCTGGCAATACCACTGACATCGGTCGACTACTGACTGACGTCGACAGCCAAAGAATAGGAAAAAAGGGATAAAAATAGCCTTTTGCCTGTTCTTCCTTCTGCTGAGGTCAGCTGGTCGTGGGAAAATGGTCGAAGGCTAATTAAATGAGACAAGAGGATGAGTGGGGGAATGAAATGGGGTTTAGGCATTTAAGACTTGGCATGGGGTAGTGGAGGGCATCCAAGGAGGGGTATCCTAGGAGGGGTGAGGTGTCATGAGAGAGAGGGAATTATTAATTTAAAATAGATGATTATTTTAAATTAATAAGACATAGGTTAGGCATGGTTAGAAGTGGAACGGGATGAAGGGAACCAAGGGGGAGTCGACCAAGGGAGTAGACACGATTTTGGTGTCTATAAAATAATCAAATATTGGTATGGCCAGTGAGGAAGAGGTTGAAATAGCCACTGATCTCCTAACAAAGAAGAGAAGAAGGCAAGAGATGATTGCCTTAAGAGAAAAAATAAAATACCATAGAGGCTTAAAGAGTGTGAGTAGGTTGCTAAATGAGAAATAGGAGGAAGAGGTTGTGAAGAAAATTCTCATTTTGGAGAAAAAGAGAAAAAAAATAAAAAGAAAAAGAAGATGAAGTGCTAGGAAGAGCACTTGAGAAGATGAGAGTGTCAGTGAAGAGAGCACTCATAGGGACCTTGTGGTCTCTTAATTTTACAAATAATATCATTTTTGAATGGGTAATTGTAGGTACAACCAGCCTTGTAAATAAGGTCAAGATAAAGGCCTTGAAGAGTGATAAGATTGGTGTAAGAGAAGACACCAATCACACAAGTGAATGTCTAAGAAAGAAAGAAATAAGAGTTTGTTGATGTTAACAAAGAAGAAGAGATGCATTGGTCAATGCATAAGAGAGGTATTGAGGACCTTATACAAGAAAGAGTAGAGATGGAGGATGAAGATGAATTCCATGATGATATGAAGTACCAAGAAGAAGCAAGTGAATAACCAAGCACAAAGGAAGAAAGTAGAGACAATCAATAAACAAAGCAAGCTAAAGAATCTTTGAAAAAGTCCTACAAAGAAGTAAATGAAGTACTAAGACCTGATTTTGATTGATCTTATAAGCATAAATCTACTAATGTATAGGTTGAAGAATGTAAGAAGATTATGGATCCCTCACACAAAGCAATCAATCATGGATACATAGTGCCTAAGTGGATATTGAAGCATGCACCCAAGAAACAAGTAATCAAGAAGGCAAGTTTACCTTCTAAGACTGATTTTTCTCATGTTCTTAATATGAATATAGGTGTGCAAGATGATGAGAGGATAAATAAAGTTGATCTTTTAGTTTTGGCATAAGATCATGGTTATGGGATGCCTAAATTCCTTGATAAGTCAAATGATAAGAGAAAGATTCAAGTGTGGGTGCCTAAGAAGGCAAAAAGTGAAGATGTGTGTGATGAGGATATTGAATAAAAGTGGATAGTAACAAGGAGTCCATGGAGGAGGATTGAAGATGATACAAGCAAACAAGATCATTAAAGTGAAATGATGATCATGGAAAAGACATTCAATGAAGACCAAAATCTTGAGAGGTATACCAAATAGATGAAAGGTAAACAAACTATTTATGATGATTTGGAAGCTAATGTTTGTGTATGTTCCTAATATATTTTTTCAAGATAGTTCAAGAAGGGATGAAATGAGGTATAAGATAGGTAAAGACAAAGGACCATTAATCCTTAAGGTTGATGAGCCCAAATTTGATGAAGAGAATGGAGAAATGAATGAGTTCTCACTAAAGGAGGAAATGGGAATGTTGGAGGAGTTGTTTAACCCTTCAGAGGAGTTACATATAGATGAAAAACTTATTGATGAAGAAATAAATAAATATGAAGAAGATAAATATCTTGAAGACACTCAAGAGGCTGTATGGCCCAACATTCTTTCATCTAACATTTCTTTTGTTGTTGTGAGTACAGGTCTAGAGGACATTGAAATAAGTCAAGTATCTAATCCACTAAGAAAGTTCCTAAACAAGGAAGAACAAGGAGACATAGAAGACATGTATGAATTTGAGGTATGGAATTGTGAAGATGAGAAATAGTTGAGGAGAAAAACATACTATAAGAGGAATAAAATCAATAAAATGAGAGACAAATACTATTTCAAACAAACCCAAGCATTGGCATTGGAAACAAGAACTTGGGATCTAGGTATATAACAAAGACCAAAAGAATTAAGAAATAATTTCATTTGAATTGAAGCTAAAATTTTTTCTATTGGGAGAGTATGATGAAATAGAATCTTCAAAATTCATAGAAGACATGAACAAGTTGAAATCAACCTTCTACAAGCATGCAAACATGCATATATGTTCATACAAGTTTCCCTCCAAAAGTTGATATTTGATTATTTGAATAAAAAGATATCTAGTAACTATCTATGAGAATAAAACAAGGAAAATATTTGTTATAGGTGTGTAAACTATGTAGGAGGAGGAAGTCTAGGTGTTTTAGGATGTGATGAAGTCATATTTGGATGTCATAACTATGTGCAAGATGTTATAGTTATGAGCAAGCTATCATCAAAATTATTTGTCTATTCTTGTATAAGGCTGAGGAAATATCTCAACAAAGAAGATTAAGGTCATTCAATCCACTTTGGGAGCATCCAAGCCTATTGAAAGGCATTAAAAAAAGCTTTTTATAATATGTAAGGAGAGACATGTAAGAGTGAGGATTGGAGGTGAGAACAAAGAAGAAGGTATGAAGGTGTCCAATAAGGCCTTGGAGGACATTGACCATTGATCATGGAGCATTGAGGCATTTATTTTGTAAGTATCTTTGTTGGATTAAGAAAGTGTTTTTGATTCTCCTTTCAATATTATGTAATGGGTGATCTCATGTATCATAGAAGTTTAATGATTTGGTTTAACATTATAAGGAAAATACAAGTTTGTATACCTTATTTAGAGTATAAGGAGGTAATGATCATCTCATTTCATAATATTAACATGAATAAATTTTAGACATGTGTCAGGAATAATTTAAATTTTTTATTTTATTATAAAGAGGTCTAAATAGCTTGGAATGTTGTGAATGATTAAGAATAGAGCATGAAAGGGAATTTAAGCACATACAGTCCACTATTTCAAGGGATAATTCCATGTGAAAATGGATGCATGGGTATTTTAGAAGCATGGTCACAAGTTTGTGAGGTAATTAAGAGTCTAAATGAAGAGAAAGTGAGTCTTGAAATTCTTTAGATGTTTTGAAATCATGGAATTTAACCCTCGAGCCTATAGGTAATAGGGTGCAGAGTCATAGAGTTTTGCATGTTTTGTGCAAAAAAAATGGATTATTAGAATTCATTTAGCATGTGAATATGTTCATGTAATGGGCTTAGATTTTCAATATTTTTAAAATGATTGAAAGTCATTTTGAAGGTCTATTGATTAAGGATTTGAGAAGGAACTTAGAATACCTTATTGACTGTTAGAAACATACAGTAAATACAATCTAATTTCCATTGTTTTGAATGGGAAGAGGGTCTTTGTAGATTGATTTATGAATGGAAAGGTTGAATAACACTTATACAAACCTCATGCACTTAGTTGGGTCGTTTTAAACCTTTCAAAACACTCCTAATTGAATTATTTGTGCTCTCAGCCCTGTACTAGTCAAGAAAGCCCTAGAGCTACACCAATGGATTTCTAATGGTAAGAATATCTCTATAAAATTTTAGAGTCACAAACACAACATGAAACTCCTATCTAAATTCTTTTTCTTTGATGATGAAGTTTATTTTCATAGCTTGGATATAATTTTGGTCACAATGGTCTTTATTGGTGACAACATTATCTACTATACCAAATCTATGAAATACACAACTATAACACTATAGACACATTTACCTAACCTATTTACATCTATTATGAGAGGTTTTATAGATCAAATAGTAAAGGAAGGACCATAATGCCTAAGCTCTTTCTTGGACAAGGCTAGGGGCTTGTAGCCATGTTTACCCTATCTTTTGACCATAATTTTTCTTATACTCTAGATAAAAAATTTTAAATTGTTCTATACACCCATTAAGGAGCTATACAACATATCTAGGTTTCACTTAGGGTTGTTTTGTATGAAGTGGTCCTATTGTAGATTGTGACAAACCTAATTAGGCCTATAAAACACTCTATTTTGAATGTATAATGAATATAGGAATGATCCAAACTTTATAATTCATAGGGGAGATGTGGAATAATATTTTTCACCTATGAAAATAAATAACTATTCATACTTTAACTCTAAAACACAATTTTAACCCCTTTATCTTAGTCTGCCTATGTAAATAGGGTCTAAAAAAAAATATGGTTTATAAACCACACTTACCCATGGACTTGAGTATTGAAACTTCGAAAAGTAGACACATACACTAAGAGCACCAAGATTTCAAAGTTTTAGGAATTTTCACCATACCAATTGCCAAAACAAGAAAATCCTAATTAGGGCCTAGTTTGCACAAAAATGAAGCTAAAGTACGCATGGTAGGGTTTCAAGAGCTCAATTAAAATTTTTTGTGCTTATTTTTGTCCCTTATAAGTTTATAAGCAATCACATTGAAGATAACAAGAATTTAAACCTTGAATTTTGTGCTCATGCTTTTTACCCTGTCTGGTTCACAATTATAGTCATGGAGAAATCATTAACAAAAGTCTAGATTTTGTCCTTCAACATTTCATATCCATGTTTTTTTAAGTTAAAATGTTCATAATGCATATGGTTTTTGATCTACGTAATCCCCCAAAAATACTAAAAACCCAAAATTAGACTCCAAATCTCTATTCCTAGTCTCACAAAACCAACTCCCAAAATGGAGTTAACAACTTTGCTAAACAAAAAAGATCTTAACCACACTATATTTGGCCTAACTGATATGAGATCACATGGAATATGATCTACAAAAATATCTTAGATGAAATCTACACAATTTTTTCCCTTAGACATAATAAGGCCTTATTACATGCATAAAACACATATTTGCAAATTTGAAAATTTTAATACCACAATTTCAGAAGGAAAACCATTTAGCATGCCTAGACACTCTATAACTCAACCAAGAACATTAAAAATACATTCATAGCATGAGGATGCTCCTACATCACTTACCAACCCAATGGTGTTCTCTTCCTTTCATCGACCAAGCTTTTACCAACTAAGGATGAGTCCCTTTCCTCTTCCATCAACCAAGCTTCCACCAGATCATCCATACCTTCCACCCAATCCCCCATGAAGGACCCCTTGGAATCAAAATTACAACATCTCTTTCTTGGGTAATATCACCTTTTGACTTTATATTAATTCCCTACTCCCCAAGAGTACATGAATCTTGACCAACAACCTATATATGATTCCAATATTAGAACCATTATTACTTTTGGAACACCCAATTTCTAAACTAATATTTTTTATGGGGGACTTGACCAAATAATTTTTGCCTCTATTGCATCCTCTTCTCCTAAACCATTCACTTCCAATTTATTCTACTAGATAAACTAGATTTTTCCAAGACATACCTCCATAGGGGTTCTTATAAGGGATTTAGTCTAGGACACTATGAACACAAACCACATGAGTTGATACCATGCAAAATCCAAAAACCTCATGAATGATTTAGTATCAGATTCATTCCACCATAAGAGCCAACCAAAATGCCTCCCATCACTATCATTGAGGAAGAAATCCCATCCTCACTAACCCCATCTCCTTCAAAATTTGAGGATCTTGATATCATTCCCTCTAATTTTTTTTGATGATCAATATGATCAGTTTGGGACCCCTGAATTATCAAAAGGATAGGGAAACCATGATCATTCCTCTAACTCATCTTGAGATGGTAGAAGATGACTCTCCTACCATTAATATTATTTATTTTTAGGATGATGATTCCCTTCTCACCTATCTTGGTGCTGAAGTTTATTTCATTCATAAATCCCTTCCTCATGAGACTTTAACTATGTTGAATGAAGATACTATTGAAATCAACTTGGGTACTCAGGATAGCCCCTACATAGTGAAAATTAAAAAATCCTTAGATTCTTTAGAGCTTCAATATTTTTCTTCCTTTTTGTGAGACCATAACATAGCGTTTGATTGGTATTATAGTGACATGATAGGAATCAACCCCACCATAGTCATCTATAACATCATCACCACCCTTGATGTCAAGCCTTCTAGTCAAAATCTTCGTAGGATGCACCCTTATATAACCCTTCTTGTCAAAGAAGAGTCCCAGTGCCTCTTATCTGTCAATTTCATCCAACCCATTGACTATACCCAATGGGTATCAAATGTCATTCTTATTACCAAAGTAATACTTGGACTTTATATTTTCATGGACTTTCATGATCTTAACCTTTCTTGCCCAAAGGATGACTTCCCTTTGCCAAACATTGACTAGCATTTTGATCTTATGATTAGCTATGAGATGCTATATCTTATGGATAAATTCTTTGGCTATAATTAGATCTTGATTTCCCTTGATGATCAACATAAAACTTTTATCACCCCATGGGGAACCTTCAACTATAGGGTCATGAATTTTAGTCTAAAGAATGGTGGTGAAACCTACCAATGTGACATGACCTATATCTTTCATGACTTTATTCATAAAATCATAGATGACTATGTTGAGGACCTCTTTGGAAAGTATAAATGTTATAAGGATCATTTGGCCATTCTTAAGGTTATCTTCAAATGTCTTATCCACTTCCATATCTTCCTTAACCCCAAGAAGTGCATCTTTGGGATATTGTCAAGAAAGCTTCTTGGATTTATCATCTCTCTTTGTGAAATCAAAGTTGATCCCACTAAATTCAAGGCATTCATCGACATGCCTCCACTGACCAACCTCAAAAAACTTTGTAGTCTACAGGGGAAGCTCCAATCCATTCACCATTTCATCTCTCAGCTATTTGATATATGTCAACCTTTCCATCACCTTATTAAGAAGGATATCTCCTTTAAATGGAATAATGACTATTAAAAGGCTTTTGATTCACTTAAAGAGTATCTTCTTTCCCTACCCATTCTTATTTCTCTAAAAGAAGACTATCCCTTTTACCTCTATATTTCTACCATCAACCATTCCTTAGGGGTGATGCTTGCACATCGAGATAATTAGCATAAGAGCAAGTAGTCTACTATATAATTTGAAAAATTATAGAGTATGAAACTCAGTATACCCATACCAAGAAATTATGACTTGTATTAGTCTTTGTGGCTTTCAAACTCTATCATTACATTTTTAATCAAAAAATCTTCATCATAAATAACACTGACCTACTCAAGTATATATATTCTAAAACATCAAAATAAAAATATGGATAAATGGCTTGTGCTTCTAGCTAAGTTTGATCTTGATTTTCTCCATCAAAATTCAATTAAAGGGAAATTAATTTCTGATCAACTAGTTAAGACCCCTTTAACAAACAACCAACCTTCTCCTCTTGAGTTCCCTGATGAATCCATCACAATTCTCTCTCAAGAGGATTTAAATTATTAGATGACCATGTTATTTGATGGATAGAAGTGTCAACATGGTGGGGGAGCTAGCATCATCCTTATCCTCCTTGATAGTGAGCCTCTTCCCTTATCCTTTAAGCTTGGTTTTGATTGCACCAATAACATGATTGAGTATGAGGCCCTAGTAATAGGTATCCAAATGGCTTTGTCTTTGGGAGTCAAATAAATTAGAATTTTTGGTGACTCCCAACTTGTGGTCTACCAAATCAATGGTTCTTTCCAATTCAAAAAATATGTCTTACAATAATACAAAAAATTAGTGGATGTATTCTTAATGCCATTCAATCATTACCTTATGTAAGACACTATGTGTTCCACTAACAATTTTGTAGATACCGTGACCTCTCTTACCTCCCAAATCTCATCTACACCTTCAAATTCTAAGTTCTTTGTCACTATCCATTGCCTTAATGAACCGTCTTACACTAAATTGGACATTCCTTCCATTTGTCACATGGAATAAGCCTAATTTGATATTTGGTATAAATAAATATTTGACTATCTAAACCTAGTCATTGTACCTTCTGATCTATCTTGAAATGGTTAAAGAGTGTTTATATAGAGCATCTCTCATTACATTATACTATGGGGAGTTATTTATAAGCAAGTCTTTGATGGTATCCTCTTTAGATGCCTACATAGTCATGAAATCTCTCACACCATCAAGGAAACACATGATGTGATTTGTGGACACTTTAATGGTCTATTTTTCACTAAACATATACTTTTCCTTGGTTATTATTGGCTGAACCTTAACCAAGATTGTTTTACTTACATAAAGAAGTGTGTTAAGTGTCAATAACAAGCTAATTTGCATCACATACCTAGTCATGATCTTCAAATATCTAAGGATATTTGGCCCTTTTCATAGTGGGGATTAAATATCATTGGTGAAATTAACCAACATTCTTTATAGAGACATCATTATATCATCACATGATATAATATTTCACCAAATGGGTGGAGGCTATTTCCCTCATTTCAACCAAAGCTGATAAGATTGTCGACTTCATTAACCATCATATTATCTATCACTTTAGTGTTTATCATAAAATTATCATTGATAATGGAAAATAATTTAAAAATGAAAATTTAAAATGTCATTGTGATGCATTTGGTATTATCATCACCTTATCATCCATAAGCTTATGGATAGGTTGAAGCTTCTAACAAAACCCTTAATAAAATGCTACCTAAAATGGTTGATGCATCTAGTTAGGATTGGAATTTACACATTCCCTTCACCTTATGGGCATATCAAACTAAAATTATAACCCCTATGGGTACTACACCTTTCTCTCTTATCTTTTGAGTAGAGGATGTCTTGCCTCTTGAAGTCCAAATTACGTCTCTTTGTACATCCCTACATGATATAATTTCAGAGGGAAATTATGGTTAAGAACATTTAGCCCAATTTGAGCTACCTAATGAGCATCATGTGTCCATGCTCAAACATCTTTATGTCTATCAATAATGAATCACACACACTCATAAAAAACACCTAAAAGAATGAGAATTTAATATCGGAGACCTCATCTTAAAGGAAAATTAGCATGTAACCAATATAGAAAGAAGCAAGTGTGGAAAGTTTTATTTCATTTGGCTTTGATCGTATATCATAATGCATAAGTATGGGTTGGGAGCTTATCAATTATCATCTCCTGAAGGTAATTTGAAACCTAATCCCCTCAATGCTTTCCATCTATGCCCTTTCTTTTGTTAAAACAAGATTCAAACTCACCTTCTATCTAATTAAGCTCATCCCTTATTTTATGAGATTATCACCCTCATCCCCTCACTTTAAGGACAATTGATTATAACATAGAATCCTGTGATTATCCATCACAGTATTATCCTTACTCCTAAATATGGGTACCACAGCTCTACCCATGGCATGATTCTCATGGATACTTTTTATTTCTACTAGGATGGAATCCCATGGTCATTGTCTCTTAAAGCATCCTCTCACACACTATTCAACCTTCTTGTGCTATCATTTTGCCTTCATAAAGGTAAGCCTTAAATCCTTTATAATCAAGTCTATGTCTAAACACAAAAAAGTATAAAATATTCCATTTTATGGGTCATCTCTAGCATTGTAGATTGCTCCCTTGAAGGACAACTATCACATGTCTAAAGAAAATCACAAAGCTAATACCACTCACTTAAAGGATGGATAAGTCCAACATTTGTCAAAATAAGTGATTTATCAAAATATTCTCACATTGATTAGCTTTCTAAACCTCTCAAAAAAAGAAAAGGCCCATTGTCAAAATTCCAAAAAAGTAAAAAAATAAAAAATATGAAAGTTGTAATCAACTTCCACAAAACAAAATAGTAGACTTCCCACATCAATCAATCTAGGCCAAAATATGATATAGACTTGTTTATATTGACTCTTCGGTAACCTACAGAAGAGGCAAACTATCCTCACAAGAAGGATCCATTTTCATCCATCTCCCTTTTACCCTCTGTAAAATAATGGATTTTGAGCTTACTTGACACAATGTTATCAAGAATATCTTCACAAACTAGTGAATGCTAATGAGAAGCATATGAAGGGCTTGTGTTCATAAGCCGATGCAACTTACTATATTAGTCCTCACCAATGAAAGAGTATCATGTCTCCTTATTCTTTCTCATACCTACTTGTTGATACATTCATTAAGACATTTGTCTTTTGATTGTTTTAACTTTCTTCTCTTTTCTTACATATAGTTTTGTGTCTAAACTTAATCTACATGTTAAGACTGTTTTAAGCATCTTTCAAATCAAGTCTAATCCAAATAAATAAAATCATAACATTTGATACATAATGTGTTTTATTAAATTATTGTCGTTATCCATTCACATCATTTATCTAGGTTTTCTTAATCATGAAACCATTCTAATTAGAAATCACCATCACCATATCTTAATTGCCATCACATCTATCTAAGAAACCATCACATCAATCATATTTATTCTATCACATCTAATCCATTTTAAAAAAAATCATAAATTTATTAACCACATTAATCACTTTTCATAAATAAATGAATCAATCCATTATGTTCTCCATCACATAACTATCTAAGTATGAGATCACATAGATTAATAATATTCATTTAAATATCCACAATTACCAACATTTAATCAAGCATACACCTACTAAGCAATAAAAATGCTAAAACATTCATAACCATAAATCACCATATGTCATAACATCATTAAACATCCTAAATATCATAAACAAGATCATCATATAAGCATAAGTTAACCATCACATCATAAATAACCATAAGCAAGATACATCATGATCAACACATAATAACTCAAATAAAAAAAAACATATATATATCAAATGTCCATGTCTCTAAAAATGATATGTAAATCTTGCTGCATTGACTCATAGGCCAAAATCAAAATAATAATAATACAAAAAATGTCCTATAGGGTATAGGGTGCCAGGGTACTACCACCCCTTGGAGCCTATCCATCACTCAGACCTATCTGTACACCTATAGATGTTTCCCACTCATTGGGATTCTCATTACTAGTTCCCCATCCCAGGACCCATTTTTATACATACTCAACATACTAGGGTAGATCTAATAACTATATGAAGATGAGTGCCTAATAATACCGTAGCTCCTCTATGGTGGCCACATATATGGACACTAGGATCATTTGAGCTGGTCTTGTAGGAACTCACCCCCTACCTATCTCAGCATATATCTCTTTACAAAAATTAGGGTCACCTATGCCTATATCCCATCCATGTCCTATGTGATGATGGATACCTATCCCTATACTATATCCCTCTCTTGTGTGATGCTAGCTAGTTGGGCTCATGCATGATCTCTCCCTTGTGTAAGATTAGTAACCTATTCTTGGAGAGTATCTATCTCATGCATCCTCATCACCAACTACCCCTATGCCATATATTTCTCTAAAGTCATAAAATTTAGTGACACATGTGCTACAACTAATGGCACTCTAGCCTATTCCCTCTTTGTAATAAGTGCATGTCTTTCTAGGTCATCCACATCTATCTAATCACTTAGATTTTATATCTCTACATCAACAACCTTTTGTTGTCCACCCGCATATTTTGCCTCACCCTATCCTCCATCTCTTCCAAAATTTAAGACATAATATCCCTACCACCACATGATATAATCCTATGTGATTCTAACATCATCAACACCTACTGTAACTAGTAGATCCTCATACCCAAACTCCTCAATTGGCTATGGTGTAGGAAATGGTGCCTCTGCATCCTATTGCTTATACCTAGGAATGCCTTTGAAACACCCTATAACAATCCAAAATATCTCCTAACTTAGTTTAATGGGATCATATCTACCTCTTATCACCACCTCTTATGTATCCATACATAGCTATGTAAGTTAAATGTATGCCTGTCAAGACCCATTCATGATGGGAATCTAATGTAGGGTCTCTAGATCACCTCCCCATAAACCAATGTATCCAATCAATATTTGAACCAATATAGATCCTAGCCTTCTTCCCCTACTATTATTAGTTCATTATCTACCCTCCATCTCATAAAACCAGCTCTGAACCTATCCTAGGCCCAAGCATGCCACAATAATCTAACTAGTTATAACACAGTGATATGCTCATGTTCCCAACAGTGCAATATGAAGCCTACACTCAAGCCATGCCATCTATTTATGAAATAAACCTAGATCTCATGATAGGTATACACCATTAGTATTAGAGCTTAGGTAAATATTGTTTGATCCTCTAACATGTCTACCAAAACACTTAACAATGCCTAGGGTAATCTACCTCCATTTGAGTCTAGAAAAATGTAACAAGTCATATTTATCATCATCATGGTAATAATCCATCTCCCCACTGTATCCATGCAATACAAATCTCTAAAATAAAATCCACCTACATGCCATCTAGCCTATACAAAATCTTCCCCAAATAACTAATCCATGTAAGCATCCTATTCATCACTATGGATATGCTCTATCACCTGACCCTATATTGATAGTATCAAGATCATGTGAATAGCTTCTAAAAGGAATGTAATCTCTCCCATCAACAACATAAAGGTGTTGGTAGTTGGGTCCCATCTCTAAATTATGGTTGCCATAATCATTGAATCTCAAGGCTTACATTGATAATATCATATGCCCCTTAATCCTACCACTACTATGTGATCCCAATCTACTAGGTTCATGTCCCTAAATATGTCATCCAAGAGTAGGATCACTTGATCACACATCACTAACATCACCCTCACCTATAAGGTTAGATAAACACCTTTGATTACCCTAGACATTCTATAACTTATAAATAATATACCTAACTTACACTAGTCCCTACACCTAGACATCCTGTAAACCTAGATGCCTCTCACTAAGTTATTTTAACTACCCTAACTTTCACCCCTTTAGCCTACCCTAAAGACATTCCCTAAAAAATTACCAAACATCTTCAACCATATCCTTTTCTTTATGATTGATGATGGTCAATTCTCAATTGATGTTGTTTCCATTTAGAACCACTATCAATTAATATATGATCGACACCAATTGGGATTATGGATCAATGCTAGTCCACATTTGAATAAAAATTGATCCACTATAGATTGATGTCAATCAATAGTGAGTGGTATCAGTCATTGCAGATATGACTGATGACCCCCAAACCTTATATTTATCCCAAATCCCACTAAACCACTCCTAAACCCCTAATTTCCATTCTCCCCTACCCCATTTATAGATACCAACACAACACTAAATATAATTCCCTCTCCCTACACTCTCTATTTACCTTTAATACCTAAAAATCTAATTCTTCATAAAAATAAACATGCCCACCCATACTATAATAAACCAACCAATAACAAAGCAATTAAAAACCCCTACCTCATTCCAAGTGCACCTCCATAGTGAAGCCCTTTGTATAGACACTACTCAACCCTTAGTTCATCCTCTCCCACACTGTATTCTCAGCTTATTTTTTCTCACCCAATCTAACTAGCATCCTCTCAATCAAATGACATTGAGTCCATTGGTCAATGGCACTCACCCACTTACAACTCAAGATTAATTTTTACAAAGCATCATTTTCACTCAAGAAAAAGGACAAATAGCTCTCATCAATGCACTTTGCCAAAAATGGACTACTTTTAACCTTTTATGATTGACCATTCCCTTTTTTAGGGTTTGATGGTGACCATCACTAGTCACCAATTAGGTTGCAATTAATCATCATTGATCAACCCTAACCAGCATCAGTTGACCCACATTAGGATTTTGACACCTAACCAACCCTTTTCACCAAATAAGACCCTTTTTCACACTTAGACCCACCATCAGACCTCATTCTCCTTTGGTTCGTCCAACAAACTTACTCACCTAGACTTTTATGACAACCAAACCTAGATAATTTTTCCACACTTCACATCCTCACCTTTCCATGATACATGACCTTATGCTTGACCATGACCTTTTATGTGTAAATCATTCAGCTACCTTAAAATGTGTTGACTTATAATTTTGGCACTTGTGACCACTTTTGACTTCTCACAATCACCCAACTTTTAGCCCCTACTAACATGGCCACCTTCACTTGAAGACTTGTGTTTACACATGCACCCATATTCATTATGCCTAATGTAGTGGCTTGGTTCACTTATCACTTTTCCTCCTTACAACATCCTTATTTTCCATTTCATACCATCTTACCCATTTTTTCCACTCATACACTCTTATCAAACTTGCAATCAACTTCATTTTTACCTCATCGCATCTTGGTTTGAGGAGAAACATCTCTTTTCATACTCAAGGCATCTAACTTACCACTGAAATTATTTTTATTTTGCAACTTGAAGATGCAACCTACATAACAAAAAGTGGAAAAATGTGGATGCTAGAAAACTACATGGTTCTAGTAATCATAAAATACCCTTTAGTCCCCTTGGCCCTGCTTGGGTTGAGATTAATTATTAAAATATTTTAGCATACCCATTCACCCCCTTTTTGGCTAATTTAATTAAGTTAATTAATTAAAAAGGCCTATTTACACCTCCTTACCTAAACTCATGGTTAAATGATTGACACCTAGCCATAAGAATATTTACAACTTAAACATTTATTGCCCTAACCCCCTAGACTTATTATTCATGTATCCCAATGCAAATTTTATTAATTTCAGACCATTTTTATTAATTTTATCAACTAATCATAAGTGCAAATATCCAAAATTAGCAAATTTTGACTATTTCTCCTTAATCGATGTTGTTCACCCCTTGATCGGCATTGATTGACTAGGACCGATGATAGTTACTTAATGTAACCCAAAATACTTGCCTTAGAAGGTTGAGTTCATCTTTTATGCAATAAAATTAGACTCTTGAGAGAATAAAAGCTCTTAGGCAAACTAAGAACTAGACCAGAGACATTCAAGTGCTCAAAAACCCACCCCAAAGAGCTTGCATACTGTTACTCTACTCACATTGCTCTAGGATTGCACATAACTTGTACTCAACCTTGAAATTATTCCAAGCTTGTAAAATCCAAAGCTAAGTATCTATAATTTTATCAAGTTTAATAGTTAGTTTCAATTATTTTATTGCTTGTATCCATTTTATCTCCCAACATTTCATTCCTTATGTTACAGTTATATAACTCTAGGCATTTTACCTCTCACCAAATCACCCATAGACCATTCCCAATCACTTGACCATCCAAATCTTAAGTTTGAAACTTATAAATATCTATTTTTCTCTTAAGACCAACACTCAAACCAAAATAATCCTATAGGCCTTCCTGTAACCAACCTAATAACCATTTTTTTTATCAAAACTAGGACTTATAAGAATCAACACTAGTTATATTTGATTGAAATTGATCATACCTATACTAGTGATGGTTGCCTTAACTAGAACCAGTTATATAGTGAATGATGCAAGTCATTGTGTGTTTTATTTTGTTCAAAACAACAATCAAATTTGACCTAGCAACCCTTATCCAAATTTTATTTTTTTAGTTTTTATTGCATCACAGAGGTTTCAATTATTTTCTCAATCAAATTTGAACATTTTAACACTAGTTTTTATCAAGTTATTGCTATTTTAGTAAAATTTATTCATGTCTCTTCAAAATAATCTCTTTCCTTGAATTTTAGTACTCTAATTAATTTCATGTAAGAACCTATTTCCATTTATCAGAACTTAATTATCTTAAAGAGTGGATTGATAGCCTCCAAGGAAGTCTAGTGCTTCTTGGATCTAGCTCATGCTAGGCAATACAACCATACATATTACTAATCTACACCTTTGTAGTTGATTTATTATTTTCAGGTTATCCTCCCAAGCCAAAGAGGAGTATCTATAAGCCATTAGATTATGGAGTGCACTACATCCAAGTTCTTCTTACCCCACCCTTCTTTAAGTTTTACTCTCTTCTAAAAAGGAAAATAAACATGAGAAAAATAGTGAAATAATGTTAACCAAGCCTATTAATCGAATCTTCATTGTTTCACTTGGTGTAAAATATAACAATCTAAGCGTTCATTGATTTAAACATCTAAATTTGATTAGGTCTATTAAGTCTTGGTCTAAATCATGTTTTGAAAATACATCAAATTCCCCTTCTTCAAGTTATTTCACCTTAGATCTAGGTGATTTATCTAACGTTTTAGAGTTTTAGGGGGTCTTTCCCCTAGTAATTTTGTCCATTTTTACTTCCTTTCAACTTTAAATGGCTAATTATTTATGAATTACATTATTTAACTTAGTATCTTTTATAAAAAATGGACAAAATATACTTTTAATGTAGTGAAGATTAGTATTAAATTCATTTAAAATGGTTATTTGTTTGTTAAGTTTATGCATTACTTAATTGTTTGAATTTTAAGACACTTAGCCATTTATTTTCAAATGACTTAGATATTTTAATTTTTATTCAGAATTATTGATTGAGATTTTGTCTCTTTTAGTTATAGCTACTTAATTTTTCTCATTTCCACATGGCAACCTTTTGTGGATCCCAATGACTCATATCCATTTGGAAAATATTTCAACACTTAGTCGATTTTGCATCTTTGCCCAGAGCCATGTGTTAAATTTTCAATCGGTGGGACTTATCCATTTCTCTAAGAAGATTTTATTAATAGGCCTCCATGTTAGCAAAGTTTTAGGTGAGAATATCAATAAGATTCTCCCAAGTTTTAATATCCTGATGACTTATTGATCCCAATTGAAACCATAAAATGTAAATCCTTTAGGTAAGTGGGTTAGCAAGATGCTACCACATGGCATCATCCCAATGACTTACTAACCTAGAGGTGACATCAACAGAGTGTTTTCTATGGTTAATTCTAGGAAATTAGAGTAGTAAGATTTATCTATGTGTCATTATACCACTAACCTAGTGGTGACATCAACATAGTGTCTTATATATTCAATGTTGGGAAAGTAATGGAGTGAGATCCATCCCCATGTCATCATCATGATAACCTAATGGTGATGTCATTAGAGTTTATTTTAAGGTTAATGATAGGAAATTAAAGTAGTGAGATCTATCCACATGTCATCATCACATTAACTTTGAGGTGATGTCATCAGAGTGTCTTGTATAGTCAATACTGGGCAAGTGAAATAATGAGATGTCACCACATGCTAACATCTCATTACATCATAACCAAGAATAGTTATCATATATAAAGCCCCAAGATGAGTAGGGAAAGAGCAAGGAAAATACATGTGGTAAGACCCTTCTGGAAAGGGACATGCTAGTAATGGTGTATTTAAGAAAAAAACATAAAATTCATGAGCCTCCACTTGTCAACATACCATCAAACTTGGGTCCCTAACCAAATACCATCCTGTCACATAGTAGAGAGGCAAAAATCCTAAATTTAATGCCTAACTAACTCATCCAGGTTATTAACCACTCCAAGTGGACTATGTGTCCAATCTCATTTGGTCGATCAAATTAAAACTAATGTATTAGCATGGTGTGCAAGGAAGAATAGTTAGAGGTATATAAAAGTACAAAAGAGATAATAAACAAATAGCAACCATTATAAGGTGTGGTATCTCAACTATAAAGGTGTGGGCCTGATTTAAGTTTGTTAGAATCTCAATTGTATTTTCAAATCATCATTGAATATATGTAACCACCCCATTAGTGGGATGATCTAAAATATGAGGCCACAAGCTTCAAAAATTTTATATTTAAAGAGGTTGCATTGCCATTGTAAAAAGGGGTGATACTTCTAGGTACTAAAGATCTATAAGAATTGCACTAGGATTTCACCTACCCTTTACTTCTTTGTCCCTTGCCTATATTATCTACCAAAGGGTTGGTTGACATTTTAGGAATCAAACTTCTACTAAAATAGTTTTGTATTGCACCATCCTTTCCCCATGATTTTGGCCTTAGTTTTTTACTAGGAGATATTGATTACAATAGAATGATTTTAGGATCATGAATATATATTTTATTGTATTTTATTTATTTAGTGCCTCTAGTCTCATGATTTAACTTTTTATTGATGTTATGATTGATAATGTGCTTTACTACAAACATGAATGTGGAAATTATATTGTGCTTATGGTATTCTATTTCCTTGTAGTCTCTTTTATTTTATTTAGAACATTCTATGATTTATGTGCTTTCAGCTACAAAACATTTCAAAAGGCTTTGTGTGATATTATTTTCAATTTTGTGTGTGTTTATATTAGTGAAGAATATGTCAGTTAAGCATTCATATTTTTTAATGATCATCTTAATTAATATGTGTAATAGCTATTTTACCTGGTCTATTGGATTTTTTCATGATTTACTTTATTCTTCTCTCAGTCATTATGTGTAACAATTGTAGATTATTAGTTAGACTATCATTAAAATGGGTTTAATAGATTAATTTCCTTCAACATTTCCCTAAAAGCTTGCCTAATGAGTTTTTCATGTTTGTCCAATATATAGACCAGGCACATAATGGTATAACTATGTCTAGGCATGATTTCATCTCCTTAAAAACAAAATACTCATTTAGATCAAAGACACCCTATCTTTTCTACCGTACCTTACCCTCTTTTTATCTTTATAGAAGATATTTTGCCTTAGTTTAGATATTGAAATGAATTACAGTGAAGTAGAGCTTATTGTATCACAAGTTGAAGTAGATAAGCAAAATGATTTAGAAAACTAATTAGAAAATGAGTAAATGAATAGTGAATGATCATATCAATTAAACCTTTGGTGGCATCACTTGCTACTCTCAAAGTAAATATTTGGTTAAACTACTCGGTCCTTAAATTGAACCAACATCAATCCTAAAACTAATGAGGGGAAATTCATCCCATGTTTTATTTCCTCCCTTTGTCCTCTCTTAATTACTCAATACCATGGGTGTATTTTATAGGGTCATAAAATGAAACCAATAGTTTTGTAATTTAAAAAAATTATATAACATACTGATAGGTTGGTTTATGTATTACTGAAATAGATGACACTTCGTAGTGTAATTTCCTATTATGTGTTCAATTTCATAGAATTATTTCTTGACCTTTGGACATTTAATCCTATGATGACCCTCTTTTCCACACTTAATACACCATATTTCTAGTCTTGGTATGTTATTTTCATACAATACCTCCATCTTTTACAAGACAACATCTATATTTATATATATTTTAATAGAAACATGAGGACACTCATCACAATATTCTATTTGTTTGAAGTAGGTCATGCATCAAATTTATTGAAAAATTATACTTGCATAATGGAAAACATGATTTTAGGTTACAAACCTTATGCAAATAAAATAACCTTATTTGAGTCTAAGAACTGAAATTTTATTTTATTCTTCACATCAGAGAACCTATAATCATAGTCTTAGTTTGATTAACCTATATTTTTGCATATCTCCTTCAAGTCCTGAATGGTCTAACTTACACATTTTTACATTCTAAACTCTAGAAATATTTTATCCATGACTTCTTGTAAAGTCAATTATTCTAGATTATTTTTAAACATAAATTTTAGATCTATGTTGATTAAATATGGACTATGAGATCTCACCGCTTTGTGTCATGAGTGGTCACTCCTTTAACCCACCATTTCATGTCACATGTTAAAATATATTTCTCTAGGTTATATGACCCATCATATAGTGTTTTAGTGATAAAAAATCCCACATTAAAAGCCATTTTACATGTGCTTCCACTTGATAGAACTGACTATTTTGATTTAAAAATTGTCTAAAAATTCATTATGACTATCTTTCACATACTGATATATTTATGTGAAAGTAACTTTTGAATATCCTCACTAAGCTTCCTAAATTCTTTGATAAATATTAAAACCACTTATTTACTTTTTTTTCTTTTGTACCTTTTCTAATTAACTAATTAGGGATAGGGGATGCATCCCCTTTGAGTGAATGAACCTAAATGGGATGAACTTCTCTATTTTATCCTAAAATTGACTTAACCCTATGATTCATCATGACTTATTTAGATTATTATGTTTCATCATCAAATAATCTCTTAGTAATTGATTTATTCTAACTATTCTATTATACTCATTGTGGATTCCCCTTGATCAATTTAGTATTTATCTCTCTTTAGGTCGATTCTCATATCTTATATGGTATTTACTATATCTACAATCTCTATGGAGCCTTAAGTTCCATTGTAGTTTCTATATTATTTTGTATGTATATTTATTCATGTGGTCTTTGTAGTCTCTTGTCTAATCCTATTCATAGTTACTTTTGGCATCATTTATTATATACTATTATATTTATTCCATCTCTTTTTTATCACAACTCTCTTTGATGTTTCAAAATTACATTTTCACTTTGCTTCTCTATGTTTTCAATCTTATGGGTCTAAGTTTAACTTCCTTACCTATTTCTCATTCACTCTTCTTAATATGCATCCTCATAGTTACCCTAGGGGACTAATCCACTTATGTCAGGATTAGTACCATTTGACATTTTTAGCAATATATGAAGTCACTAGAATTTACCCCAGTTTCCTATAATAAACAAGTTATGATCAACCTCAAACATAACATATCCTTAGATATAAAATTTAGTGATGTATCCATCAATTGTGGTCTCCACCAAATTATTAATTACACGTCCAGTTAGTATCCTAGTTTCATAAATTTTCATTTTTTTCTTCATTCTAAACAAAGTGCTTTTTATCTTGGTCTAAAAAATAATACTCTAGTCTTGAAAACCAAGTAGCTAGTAATTTAGGAAACTCACACCAAAAAATCTTGTAAATATCACCATAGATATGTTCAATTATGATTTATTTCACATAGCCTCCTATTATTATTATAACTTTTTCTTATACAAACTTTTGTATTATTTCCTCTAACCACCATTCAAGATCTATTTGTTCAGGTAACCATCTCAACATATTCAATCCATGCTCACAACACCATTGTTGGCAGAGGTTCCTAGATTTCCTCATCAAAACATCATAATGTTTGTATTGTGAAATTTTGGTTAAAGTTTTAGCATATTCAATGGAAATTATAATAATTCTTACTTAATGTATATTTAATTAAACATAGTTATTAGCTAAGATCATACATCTTTGTTATATTAAACATGTTGATTTGAACAAAAATAAAGAAACTTATGTAGATAGAATAACACAAAAAAATTAAATGGATTATAAGTTAATTTATATATCATTATATTTTTATTTAAAAGAATCAAAACTAATTATTCTTTATAATACAAGTATTTATATCACTACAATGAGACTCTATTATTTCACATTTTTGACCTTTACATGCTAGTACCGAAGGAGTATTTCTATATTTTACATTCTTTTGATATTCAACCAAAATCTAAATTATATATCACACACTTGTAACTTATACATTAATTATTTAATTTTACACTTCTTAGTTTACTACCAATAGAGCTCATCTTTAAGGAAGTCATTGTATAACAATGTTTACTCTATTTTTAGATTAATGTGAATCATAATATGATAAACTGGAATAATTAATTCATATATATATATATATATATATATACATATATATATATATATATATATATATATATATGTATATATATATATATATATACATATATATATATATATATATACATATATATATATATATATATATATATATATATGTATATATATATATATATATATATATATGTATATATATATATATATATATATAAATCAAGCATAAATATGAATGTAAAATATTTTAATTGACTTGATAATTAGATTTTCTATTTATGGAAAGTATAAAAGAGGATAAGATACTTAGCTTCACTACTTAACTATTTAACTGTGTTTATTTCTGATAGAAAAAATAAATTAAGAGAAATCATGTCATTCATCTAGATCTAAACTATGTCTATGTGCATGTTTTGTCACTAATGTTAGGAATAGATAAAAACATCAATGATAATAACTATAAATTATTTTACTACCATGTGCATCCTCATATCTTTGTAACCATACAATACAATGTGTCTACCCAATATGTCTTTGCATGTGCAATCTTTGATGCTTGATAGTGTGAAAAACTCTATAAATTAGCTTCCTTATCCTTGAAAACTTAGGCTCACTTGTGAAGGATAAAAAATGTAAAAAGGTAAGTGTAATTAGGTTGAGTTGACCGTAATCATCCCCTTTATGATTGACCATTGCATATGTATCCAATACTCTAAAGAGGGAATTCAAATCACATGTAGTTCTTCCCCTTAACATTATTATTAAATTGTGTTCTTTCAATATATTAATGCACCTAAAAATATGGATTTTATTTTAAAATATTTAATTTTGAACTAGATTAATGTGTTTTGAATCTGGCTAATGACTAGTTCTAGTGTCTAATTTCTAATTGGGGAAGAATATGGCAATTTTACTCAATGTGCACTAGTATATAGATCTCAATAGATAAATATCAGATGATAAATATGTTTAACCTTAATTTTTATTTATATTCACTTAATTGGGTAATTTAACATGCCATCAACATGCCATGTGAATGAGTCAGCCCAAGGAAATAATTTTATTTTTAAAAATAGTCATTGTTGGAAAAAATATGGTAACATTAGCCTTAGGATAATAATGTCGATATTATGGTCTCAATCTAATGTTACTTTATAGTGTGAACAAGGAATTCATAAAGGGGAGGTTATTATTGTGTTATTCTCATAGAATCAAATCTAAATAAACACACTAAATCCTAACACCTCTAGCCTAAACATTAGGGAGAGCTTAGGTAACAAAAACTAGATGAAAGCACAATAAAAACATAAAAGACACAAAATACCTTACCTTCCTTAGGAGATTAAAATGATTTGCTGAGTGGATTTCACAACTTGTGCATCAAAAAATCTTTAACAAATGAAGCTTGTTGGCTCCTTCTCTCCTTGGCACCTTGGCTTGGCTGATGTTGCTTGGCTTAAGATTTGGGCATGCTAAAACTACTTGTATGAGGCTTGTGGAAAAAATATTACATAAAAAATCTAAAATATCCAAGCTTATAAATGAATGGGTATGGCCTTATATTTATAGATTTATGAATTTAATCTCATGAAATGTGAGTTAAGGTTGAGTTGAGTTAAAAGTTTTCATGCAATTATAACTTTTAGTTACTAGTCATAGTTATCAAATTAGAAGGTTGAGTTGAGACTTACTCCAATTGAGTTAAATATTATCATGAAATTATGAATTTTAGTTAATAGTCATAATTCTCAACTTAGACATGTTAGGATATTTTGAAAACTCATTAAGATAATGATCAAAGGCTAGGATATTTTGATTTTTGGAATTTCCTTTTTTAGATATTCATTAATTTCAAATGGATGATTCAACTAGGCATTTAATATTATTTAATGTATTTAATTAATTTTTTTTTAACCTTTTAGATCTTTCAAGATTTTATTAAGTGTGAAAGTGCCCCACTTAATAGTTCCATAGGCCAAATTTATAGTTGTGATGCCATAAGGTGATTGGGGATGAATCTATGAGAGGTTATTGTTGTATATCATATAAAACCCCAAATAGGGATGCCTTAACATGATTTAGAGCTTTGATAAATGATGTAAGGATAAATTAGGGATGTTTAGTGAATCCTAGGCTTACTTTACAATGTTTGGTAGGAATCAGTATGAAGTCTGATTGAAGGTCAATTATGGCCAATTATAGGTGTCTATAGTTTGCCCCTATTTGGGAAGGTGTTGCAAGATATAAGCATAGTAACATATTCTCAAAGAATGAAAAGACCCTGTATGCCCACTACTTCAATGACAATGAATGAGATATGGATTCCCCCTCAAGGGAGTGGTTGACAAAGGTATTAGTAATCAATCCCTTGAAAGGAGGAAAAATGGACTAAAAAGATGAAATGGGGTAAAAGAGACTAATTTTTCCATAGGTGGTTATAATCCATGGCATGTGGAGCTAACCAAACTAGGGTAGATAAATAAGATGATTTGTACATATGCAATTATAATCATTGATATGGAAAATAATGATTTACCCATAGGTAATTGTAATCATTAGTAGGATAAAAACATGACCCAGTTGAATGAATAGAGATAATGGTTTTCCCAAAAGTGGTTATAAGCATTATCATAATGAAAATGTGTCCTAATTGGGTATAAGAAAGAGAATGATTTGCCCATAGATGGTTATAATCATCAACCTTAAAATGGATGAAAATGTAATGATTTACTCATAGGTGGTTAGAATCATTGGTAATGCAAGTGGGATGGTATACAATTATTTGACCAAAGATGATTATAATCAATGTTCCTTGATAGTGGTAGAGATGATATGGAATATGATGAAAAAGTTGTATAAAGGAGAAAGATGAATTTAGGCAACCTACGAGTAGGGATATGCTTGTCTAAACTAGAAAGGAGGAAAATTATTTTATTGTTTAATTACTATATATAGGATATGATTTGGATTAGATTAGGAATTGTGTGGTGCCAAGGAGATATATCATTGCCTCATTTCTATGTAGACTCTCATGGCTGATTTTTACTATAGCATGTGATGGTATGAATCATGATAGAACACCATGATAACTTGGCCAAAATATGCATAAGGAATAACACACGATCTAATAATCAAGTGAAAATAATGCACTAATGATAAAATCCATGATGCCAATGTTGACATATGAATATGGATGGATTCAAGAATAATGCACAAGGATTCACCTAATAAATGCATATAGACTGAATTTAGGCAAAATAAGAAGGAAAAAAAATAGGAAAATAAATAAATACATAGAAAGATAAAACAAAAAACAATCAAAATAACATAAAACATAAACAATGGTTAATCATAATGCTAGAATAAACATAAAAAAAACATGATGATAAACAATGTCCCTAGACTAGAGGAGACAACAAAATAAACAAATAAAATGGGGGGGATATAAGAAAAGGAAGGGGTGGTGGAGCTGGCTCTAGATGAACTAGGCATGTGGACATTACCTACATAGTTCCATGGATGTGATATCCAACAAAAAGTTTAGGCCAATTGTATTTCTCCCAAGAAATGGGATAGAATAAAATGATGATAAGAAAAAAACATGATTGTGTTATAGAAGAATATGGGGATAGTCTCTCATAATAGTGAGGGCGTGAGATGCAATGCCAATAAGGATGGGGAAACTAAATGCCAAGTGGTTTATTGTGACTTAGTGAGGGTTCCCAATATCCTTAAGGCAAAAAAGTGGTTAATGTTTAAGATTTTCTAAATTGATTTTATAAATATTTTTGGAATTTTTAGAGCATCTCAACTCAATGAAGAATGATGAGATACTAAATGGTCCAAGCTCACAAAATGGTAAGACGGTTTAAACTTAGAATTACTCATAAAATGGTGAGAGTGTTCAAAATTAGAATTGATAACAAAATGGTGAGAGAGTGGCTTAGGTTGATCATAAAATGGTGAAAGCATTTAAACATAGAATTTACTGCAAAATGGTGAGAGCATCAAACTTAAAATTACTCACAAAATGGTGAGAGAATGACAAAGGGTGACTAAGATGACCTCAATGTGAATCAAGCACTACCTACGTAGTCCCAATATGGGACCTCAAGTCACTATAGTTCCACCTTTTAGTGGAGGAATCTAACTAGGTATCAGCTAATTCAAATAAAACAAACAAAGTACAAAAATTTCTTAGTATATCATATGTATGGCACATTTGATAAAATTATGCCACATTTGCTTTTAGTAGACATAGGTACATTCTTATTAAAAATGTGACCATGTTGATAGATGAGATAGCCCTCTATGATCATGTTTACATATATATTTGGTCCAACTTGAACATGGATCCATTATAGATGAAAACTAATCCAATTATTAGTTTTCACATAGTCACAATATCTATGGAAACATGTAAACTACTTGATCTTGATTTCAATAATGCTAATCCATCTTCAATATTTGTATTTGGTATAAAAGACTTATTTTACCTCTAGAACCCTATGATTGAAAATAATATACTCTACATGAGTACCCTCCATCTAAAATCAATGAATATGTGAATATAATGACTCTTGTAATAGGGTAGACAGGTTCTAAGTTATAAACCAAATGTCCTATTTAAACTTCAATGGTTATGAAGCCTTGTCCTTAACCATGTTTCCTATATAACTATGTATATTTTTGATCAACATATAATGGTGATATGTGTCCTTAATATTTTTTTCACCTTGGTCAAAAACTAGTTCATCGACCTTTAATGGAAGCTCTTTATATTTTCCCTTTGTTCATTGGTCATTGATTGCCAACTTGGACCATTTACATTGTGCCCAATTATCTTTATTCTTATTGGTCCCATTGATACGCTAACTTATTTAATATATTCAAATTATTTTATCTAAATGTATTAATGTATGTGAGGCCTTACTTTATTTCCAACCAAGATCTTTGACATGTTATCTCAATCTCACACTGTTAGATCAAGATGTACAACCTCACACATATTGTAGATCTCATTGGGCCCACTTTCCTATCAATCACTATGCATCATAGATCTTTGATAAAATTGAATTTTGATCTTTGATATCATAGGACCCACCTTTTTTTTAGTTGACCTTGCACTATTGGATCTTTGCTTAGTGACCTTGTACCAGTAGATCTTGTCCAACTTGTATCTCTTTAAAGCCTTTTAATCTAGGGACCTTTTAACTTTTTTGACCCCAACACAAACCATTAGATATCATGTGTCAGTATGTGATTTCATGTAGATCATTAGATATTTATCAAATTTTAACCTGTTAAGGACCTTTTGAATATAAAAAATTACTTTATGGAGCTCAAACTTGACACTCGTGTGGACGTCTCATTCTACAAGTCTATCTTTGAACACTTAGATATTGAGATAGAAATATCATGTAAACATGAAATTTATAGAGCATGTTATTGACACAAGTGAATTCATGGTGATGTTACCTTTTATCTCATGAGAGTTCCTAAGGTGCATTTATTAAATACATAAGTGAATTGGTTCATTCCTTTTTAGATGACATATTGGTGATGGTTTAGTTATTTAAACTTGCATAGTCCATCTTTTTCTCAATATTTCAAGTCTCTTATGATATTATAAGGCTTGTGAAACTTTTTTCATGCTCTTTAATGCTTTGTACACCATGAAACCTACTTGGACCCTTCATCTACAATTGTAGACCTATCCCTTTAAGATCAATTATATCACACTTGAAGCTTGCTTAAAGTGTTTAACAATATTTGTAAAAGTTATATAATATCTACTTGAGGTTTAGTTTCTCCTCATGACATTGAGTTACTCTTAAATTAGGATCCTTCTTGGCTTTTAAACTCTTGGACTAGGCACATTTTGGTATCTAGACCAAATTTGGTTAACATATTTGGTGACTTGGCTAGGCAACATGTCTACTATACTTGAGAACCTAGACCATCTCTATGACTATTGGACCATTTAAATGATACATGGACCATTTACATGAATGAAAGATATCCTTTTGACTTTGAAAAAAAAAAATCCAAGAAATAGGGAAAGAAACAAACTTGAAAGGGAAACTAACTTAATAAAGTAAGGCAAGTAACCTATCAAATAACTATGTAAAAAATCACTTATTTGGAATAAAACAAAAACATACTAATTTTTTAGAACAACATTTAGAGAAAATAAAGATAAAATAACTATGTATAGGGGACTTAGCTTCCTTAATAGTAGTGTTTTAGATGTATCCCATTGACTAGGATATGAAGCTCTTCACCATCCATCTTGGCAAGATGGAAGGAATTGTGATATTTGTAGTTGGAGACTATGTATGGACCACTCTAGAGAGAGTCAAATTTTTTGTGCCTTCCTATCTTATCTCTATGCTCATCCCACTTGAAGACCAAATCTCCTTCTTGAATAAGCTCATTTATCAGAATATCTCTTTACCATTGCTATTCTAGCTCCATGAGCATAGCATATCTTATTTACATTGGCTCATTCTCCAAAATCTCAAGTTAATGCATTGGTTCTAAAGTAGGGAATTCAAGAGAAATAGGTATTCTTACTTTCTTATCATATACTAACTTATATAGAGAGTTAGTTATTGACCTTTTATAAGTGATCTTGTAAGCCCATAGAGCTAAATTTAATTTGATATGCCATGACCTATTTTCAAATTTCCTCATAATGATCTTTAATAAATTATTATTAGTGGAATCAACAAGGTCATTACCTTGTGGATAATAGTTTGATAAGGTACTATGAAAAACACTATGTTAACTACCCACTGGCTGATCTTAGAACTTACAAAATCCATAGCATTATTAGAAATAATAGTTAAAGGGAATCGAAATAGGGTAAGAAAACCTTCATATAAGCCCAAAACATTGATTTCATTGGCTTCTTTTAATGCCACTACTTCTATCCATCTAGTGAAATAATTTATGGTAGTTAGGATCCACTTATGTCCTAAACTTGAAGGATCATTAATGAGACCAATAAATTCTAATACCCATTAGATAAAGGCTTGATTTATTGAAATTGGTTGGAGAGGTAAGGCTTCAAGATTAACTTTCCCAACAAACATAGCATATTATCTACATTTCCTAGTCAATGCATGACAATCACCAAATATACTTGGCTAGTAACAACCACCTCTCATGATCTTTTGGGTTGTGATCCTTGCTAAATAATGACCTCCACCATGTCCATCATGGAATTGCTCAAGCAGTCTCTGTATTTGACCTGACTCTATGTACCTTATAAACATGTCATTGATGTCATTCTTTAACAACACATTATGAACAAGAAGAAAAGGAATTGACTACAATTTAAAATATCTACTTTTTGAAGGGGTCTAATGAAAAGGATAAACACCTTGTAATTATCTTACCATATCTTAGAACCAAATAGAAGGTCAGGTGTGATAATTTATAACTTCATCATTTGACACAATAACCACCCCATTAGCCTCTTACAAGTCTTGGGCTAGATGTTCACAAGGTCCTTTTCCTCTAATCAGCTTTGTAACCTTAATCTCAACATCATATTCTATGAATTTGGTTATCCAACCAACTCTTTTGTCATTTATATCCTTGTTCAAGAGAAAATCCTTGACACTTGGATGTGTAACCATCAAATCTATCTTATTATTGGACAACAAGTATCTAAACTTCTTAAGAGACTTTATGATTGAAAGTACATGCTTCTCAATAAAAGAGTACCTTGTTTCATACTCTTATAAGCCTTGATTGAAGAAGGCTATTAGCTCCTCTAAAGTCTCTTTTTTTGTTGCATGAGAATATATAAAATAGTGTTAATATTAGCATAGGTTTACAAGAATAAATACTTTATGAAATTAGGGTTAAGGAGTGTAGGAACACTATCTATAGCTTTCTTGATCTCTTCAAAACTTCTTACTCTTTCTTTGGACCAGCTGAAACTCTAACCCTTCTTTATCATGGGTGTGAGTAGCCTAACTAAATTAGAAAACTCTAAAATGTATATTTTTATGAAATTGATCTTACCTAAAAACATTTTCAAGGCTTGCTTGTGTTTAGACAAGGAAAGTACAAGAATTGAGTCTATCCTATTAGGATATATGCTTGTACATTGTTTATAAATCTCATGTCCAGGAAGCCTACCTTCATGAATAGAGAAGATACTTTTTTTGGGATTTAAAGACACCCCAAATTGCTTACACCTTTCAAACACTTGTCTAAGGTAAATCATATGCTCATCTACATTCTCAGATAAAATTGTTATGTCATCTAAATAAACAAGTATAAACTTTTTAAAGAGACCTTGAAATGCCATATCCATATCTTTTTAGAAATTTTCTTCAAAATTAGATAAGCCAAAAGGTATATTTCTATATACAAATGTCCCCTACTTTGTGGTGAAGGCTATTTTGAATTGGTCTTCTTTTTTGACCACAATCTAGTTATAGCCATCCAACAAGAAAAATGTTTTTGAACCTATAAATAACTGTAAAATTTGCTCCATTGATGGTAATGGATATTGGTCTTTAAGAGAGGACTTGTTTAAGTCATAGAAATCAACACATAGTTTTATTTCACCATTCTTTTTCCGTACTGGAATGAGGTTTGCCACCCAAGTTGAGTACTTAATTAGAAATATTATAGCTAATTTAATGAGCTTATCTAGTTCAAATCTCATTAAAGGTTCAAGCTTTGGGTTAATATACCTTTGTATTTATCTAAATAGCCTAGTCTCATCCTCTAACTCAATGGTATATTGAGTTAAACTTAGATCAAATCCTTTGAGATCACTATACTACCATGTAAAGACATTTTAAAAAATTGAACATAACTCAATAAAAGTTTCATTCTCTAAATATGTACAAACTTTTCCTAGATATAAACTCTTACCAGTCATAATATCCACATTTATATAGTGTTCTTCATTGGTTTATAAATAAAACTTTTGTTTTCTTAATTCATCATATTTTTTGAATATGTTTTCAAGGGTGACCAACCCTTTAGGTAAATTATTTGTCTTCAATTGCATAGTCTAATCACCCTACTATTGCAAGTGTTTATCTTGGTTCTTTGAGAAGAATTCAGATTCCCCTTGTAAGAACCTAACAATATGACTATCATATTCAAATAATTACCAATTATCATGGTTATCTATGATAAAAGGCCTTACAACCACCTTCATGTGTGATTAAACCTTTCAATTTTTTATGTCATCTAGGATACTGAATTGTGACCCAATGGTATCCAACCTGTTTGCATGCTTGTTATTTTTTGATATGGCCTAAATATTAAAAGATTTAAATCCTTAAATTAAATCCCATACTCTATGATTAATGGATCTAAGCAGTGCGTTATTGAATATATTATGTCCTCTTACTTATTGAACTACCAATTCACTATCACCAAAGACTTGTAAGGTACTGACCTTCATCTTTATTGCCCATTAAAAAACATGCACTAGTGCTTCATATTCAACAACATTATTATAAAAAACAAATTGAAACTTGAGAGAAAATAAATTCCTTTGATTGGCTAGAGAAATTAATAGCATTCCAGCCTTAGTGCCATGTTTTTTCTTGGGTCCATCAAAATATAGTTGCCATAGGCCATCACTAGGATCATCATCTTTCATTAATGCTATAATTGGTGTGTAATTTTCATGAAAAAAATAGAAACCAAGTCTTTCAATTAAATTTTGGATATCATGCTCATGCAAATTAGAGGCCCATTCATCAAATAATAAATACGGAACTCCATCTAGAGGTGAGTTAATTTCAACTTTATTTGTTTCTAATACCTTGTTTGAGATAACACAATTAGTGTTCACCATACTTGGCATATATGGCTCCAAATTAAATCTTGTAATAGGTTCAAAATGTATTATTACCTTGGTACCATACCTATTCCTAAAGACAAAATATGTTTAATTAGCTGACAAATAACCTTTTATCTTTGAATTAAAGTCTCTTGAAAGACACATGGAAAAATAGGGAGGCAAGTCTACTACAACTACATCTTGTTAAATGGTAACATTGGGATAAACATGCAATGTCAACTTTAGATCCTTGATTATTCCTATTGTATTTGTTGATGACCCATCTAATTATAATACTCCTTTAGTATTTGGTTCATAGATAAGACCAAGCTTGTCTACAATTTGCTTGGGCATGCAATGTTACTAGCTCCACTATCTACCATAAAATTATAGACAAAGTAGTCACCAAATATTAAAGAGAGATAAAAGGGAGGGTTTTTATTTAATTTGACATTGGTTTTATCCAAATTTATCATGTTATGTACCTATTAATCTTGTTGTTTCGTAGGTTTATCTAAATTGGCCAAGACAACTCCTTATTTCTCAACTAGTTATTTAGACACTCTTAGACATGAAAGCTCTTAAATAAGCATGTACATTTGCCTCATAATATTAAATTAATCCCACATGATAATACTAACATTTGATTTATTCATTTTATCTATTATTATGAATGATGTTCCATTAGCCTTTGGTTATAAATTTTGAACCACTAGTTGTTCTCTAATTAGAAGTATTTCGGGAACCTTCACTACCTCTACATTTTGAATAATATGTGTTATAGGATCAATAAATTGATATTTTACACTCTTGGAATCAAAGTTAGGAATACTAGAAGCATTGATCGCATCTTGAGTTCCCTCAATCACTCTTATTTTATCTCTAGTCAGAGCTATAACTTAACCATTTGTGTTATTAGTCTCACTAAATTTATTGAATGTAATATGATCATCCAATTTCCAATTCACATTGATGGCATCAGTATTCCCTTAAAATTCTTGATCTTCTCCTTGAAATGCCATGTTCATGTATTGATACTTGCTTCTTTTAAGAGATAAATATTCTTGTGTCATTTATGGCATAGTAATATCATGTATTATTAAGGATTGGTTTTGAGTGTCATTTGGATTGAATGATACTCACTTGAATCTTGCATCAAGTTGTTTTGAGGAACACTAATTTTTGAACTAGAAGGTACATTAGGATCAAGGATTGCATATGGCTTAGTTTGGGTTATGGCTCCTTGGTTTTGATAAGGTGGTCTATTGTCTTTGAAACCTTAACAATAAGGTATTTTATAATTGAAGGATTGATAAGTGTTCTAGATTTCCTAATGATAAGGCCTACCTTGGTACTATTGTCTCTTGAGTTGAATAATCTCATTTCCAAAATCTTGTAGCATACTTTTCAGATCTTCAACCTCACTATCTTGATTATAAGGGGATATAACTTGGGCTTTAGGAGATGGAATAAGAGCTATAGATGGGATTTCAGGAACTTGAGGGGGTATAATAGGTTGTAATTCTAGGAATATGTGCATTAGAGGCCTTAAATCAAGCTTACCAGCTTGTATCAAGCTATTTTCTACTCTTATTTCTAATTCATAGGCATTTGGAAAAGTATTATCACCCATGAACTATATCATGACACTAATATAAAAATTGAGGGCCTTAAGATAATACAAGAGTTCATACTCTAGAGATGATCTAACTAATGCAGGTATCCTAGTCCATGTCTTTTAAAATCTAAGGTTAAAATCAAACATGAACTCATGGGGGTACCTTTATATGGTAGTTATTTAACTAATGATAGGTGATTATATTTGTCTTCAAAATGTCTAACTAAGGCTGAACCTAAATCATAACAGGTAGTAATAAAGGTCAAATGGAGATTTCTATACCATTGCAATTCTTTTCCTTTGAAGGAGGCAATAAGTAGTCTACTATCCACATCATCTTAAACAACATTATGAATAGAGCAAAGGTTGAAAACATTTTGAATATGCTCAATAGTAGTAGTTTTATTCCATTCCCTTAAGAAGAAAGGAATACTCTTAAGGGTAGACACAAGAATATCATCATATTGGGCTAAATTCAAGGGATTACCCCTATTAAATGGAATAAAAACTTGATTCCTAATAAACATTTAGGTAATGGGGATTTGGGTAATGGGGAAAATAGATTGGACTAAAATAATAAGATAACTAAGAGATGAATGCTTCTTTTGCATATAAGGATTTGTCCTATTTAATCTTGTTCTTTTATAATAAGTAAAATGCAATACAATGTGTTTAGAAGGAATACCTTTACTTGATCTTGTAGTAACCTTTAGCATGAAAACACTAAATGAAAGATGCTATGAGATCTACAACTTGAAGGATCTTTAACTTATGATGATGACATACGTCTCTTCCTTTGTAATTTCTTATTATCAATCTTCAAACTTCAATTATGCCAAGGAAACTTAGTCCCATCAGTCATACCAAAAATGTCGGTGCTCTAGATTGCACCCTAGCAGAGTAAGGGGATTGTTCAGATCTTCCTACTCAAATATAGTCCAACATGGGAATGATCCTAGGCTGTGGGTATCCTAAAATTGGATCAAACCTCTAGAGAAGGCTAGATTCCTTTTGGATCTATCACCTAAACTAACAATTACATGGAAAAGGGGAAAGAGAATAACAACATATGAAAGCATGTAAATGGGGTGATGCATAAGTAATTGAAACACTTATACTTTGCACAAGACAAACTATAAGACATTCAAAACCAAAGGAGATCAATCTCACATAAATATTTCACAATAAGGCATTGACCAGTTATCAAACTAGCAAGAGAGGGCAGATATCTAATTTCAAGCTAAATAATAAACTATAGATTGCACTTTTATTGACATGTGGAAATTTTAATCACTTTATGAAGGTGAAAAAACATAGACATAGACAAGGAAAATGTATTGACTTAACCATAGTAAATGAGTTCATAGAACACACTTCAATATAGCTTACAAAATGATGGAATTTAGTTTTTATTACATCAAAAGGTGTTATAGTGCAAATGTTAGCATAACCTAAGTGATCCAAAGAATAAGAGTATATTATCTAAAATTTTAGATATTTATTTATAAATTTTTTAGAGAGATAAAATGTGGTAGAAGTTTGAACACATATATAAAATAGGAAGAGAGAGAGGAGACTATGATGTATTAGCACAAGTTTGAAGATGCTGACTCATGACCTTATCCATAAAAGAAAAATTTTATAAAAGAATTGAATGCCCATTGTCCTTAACTATATACCAAGTCTCCTTCTTTGACCCCATGTCATTATCTATTTGATCTACTGATGAGGATGATATCTTGGAATTGAAAAAATTATGCCACGTCTACTTTGAGTAGCCATAGGTACCTACTTATTGAAAATTTGACCATGTTGATAGATGAGACAAACCTATATGATCATGTTTATGTCTATATTTTGTCCAACTTGAACATGGGTTCATTATAGATTAAAACCAATCTAATTATTAGTTTTCACATAGTCACAATATCCATGAAAACCTATAAACTACTTGATCTTAATTTAAACACTACTAGTCCATCTTTGATCTCTATTTTTGGTATAAAAGACCTATTTTACCTCTGGAACCCTTTGAGAGATGAGAAGCTACTATACACAAGGAATTTCCATCTAAAATCAATGAATATGTCAATAGAATGACTCTTGTAATAAGGTTGATAAGTTCCAAGTTATTGACTAGAGGTCCTATTTAAACTTCAATGGTGATGGAGCCTTGTCCTTAATAATATTTCCTATATGACTATTTATGATGTTGACCAAGCTCTAATGGTGATTTGGGTACTTAATATTTTGTTCACCTGGGTTGAAAACTAGTTCATCAACCTTCAATGGAAGCTCTTTAGATTTTCTCTTTGTTTATTAGTCATTGATTACCAACTCAGACCATTTACATTGTGCCCAACTATCTTTATTCTTATTGGTTTAGTAGATACACTAACTTATTGACTCTATTTGCACCATTAGATATAAATGTATGAATGCACATGAGTTCTTGATTTCTTATTAGAAAAAATGTTTGGCTTGTTGATTTAATCTCACACTATTAGATTAAGATGTATGAGCTCACATGTACTATAGATCTCATTGGGCCCACTTTATTATCAGTCACTATCCACCATTAGATATTTTGTATGATTAAATGTTGATTGTTGATATGCTAGGCTCCACCTTTTTATCAATTGAGCTCACACTATTAGATCTCTACTCAATGAACCTGCACTATTAGATCTTGTCCAACTTGTAACTCTTTAAAGCCTTTTAACCTAGGGACATTTTGACTTGTTTGACCCTAGTATGAACCATTAGATCTCATGTGTCAGTATGCAATCTCATGTAGACCCTTAGATCTTGATCAACTTAAAAATTTTCAAGGACCTTTTGAATATAAATGGTTACTTTATAGACCTCAAACTTAACACTCATGTAGACATCTCATTCTACAAGCCTATCTTTGAACACTTAGATCTTGAGATAAAAATATTGCATGGACATGAAATTTACAAAGCATGTTCTTGACACAAGGGAATTCATGGTGCCGTGACCTTTTAACTCATGAGAGTTCCTGAGGTACATTTATTAAATACATAAGTGAACTAGTTCATTCCTTTTTAGATAATGTCTTGATGATGGTCTAATTATTTAAACTTTCACAGTCCATATTTTGCTCAATATTTCAAGGCTTTGATGATATTCTAAGGTTTGTGCAACCTCATTCATGTTCTTGGATGCTATGGACACCGTGAAACCTGCTTGGACCCTTCACCTATAATTATATACCTATCCTTTGAAGATTAATATGATCACACTTTAAGCTTGCTTAAAATGTTTCAAAATATTTTCAAAAGCTATATGGTCTCCACTTGAGGTCTATCCACTCCTTGTGACATTAAGTCACTCTCAAATCAGGATTCTACTTGCCTTTAAGAATCTTGGACTAGGCACATTTTAGTATGTAGACCAAATTTGGTCAATAGGTAATTCAAGGAATAATAAATAATGTATCCCCTAATTTTCCCATAGGTGATTATAATTATGAAACAAAGGCATAGGTATAATTAGTAACATGACAGTGTGACACTAAGTTGCCCAAAGGTAGTTATAATTAGGCCCACTTGGTATAGAATGGAATAATGAATGAAGGATGCATCTACCAACCCATTATGATATTGTTCTAAAATACTACCTCTATTTGGAATAATAAAACAACTATTGAAACTTGATATTAATCTTCATGTTAAAACTAGTCATGGAACCAATAGAATGGAAACAATGTCAAAGGGTTGGGTAGGGAGGGGTAAAAATAACTTAGTTGATAGAAAAAGGTATAGTATAAGGAATAATGTATATATTATGATACAAATAAAATGGGCCTCATAAACAATACACCAAGTCTCTCAAGTGAAGTAATGCTTGAGGTGTATAATGTTCATCAACTTATCAAGTTCATCCCCATCTAATGTAGTGAACCTATATGATCTAGTGCCATAGTTTAATACAATGATGAAAGGGCCTATCCAATTAGGTTTGAACTTACCCCTATGTTTCTTCTTGGCCATGGTATTATATTGGTTTTATTTAAGAACAAGATCACCAAACTTGAATTCTCTGTGTTTAATGTGCTAATTGTAGTGGCCACAAAGTCAGTTATGGTATTATTGAAGGTTATTAACTATGGCTATGCATTTATCATCAAGTAAATCCAAATATTTTAGGTGAGCTAATTGATAGTCTTCATCATATAATAAATTTTTCAAAGAGATGCACAAATAAGGTAACTCAACCTTAATGGGAAGAATGGCCTCAGTGTCATAAATAAGTGAATACAAAGTGGCTCTTGTTGGAGTATAGTGGTTGGTATGATATGCCCAGTGGGTGTAGAATATTTAGAGGTGCCAATCATAGATATCATCATTTAAAATATTTTTAAGGATATTAACAATGGTTTTGTTAGATGATTCTACTTGGCCATTACCTTAAGGGTAATATGCAATTAAAAAATGTTGAGTAATTTTGTACTTGGTAGATAGTAATTTTACATCCTTATTCTTTAAGGAGCCATCATTATCAAATATAATTCTAGAGGGGATACCATAATGATAGATAATATGTTTTAATATGAATTTGGAAATTTGATTTCTAGTCACATAAGTGAGGGGTATAACTTCAACCCACATAGTGAAGTATTCAGTGATGGTAAGGATATGTTTATGGCCATCAAATGAGGTGGGGTTTATCTTCTGAATGAGATCAAGGCCCCATGTAGTAAATAGCCATGGTTTAAGGATTGGTTTTAAAGTCTTGGCTAAGGCATGAATCAAATTAATAATAATTTGACATTTATCTCATCTTTTGATGTACATAGTTGCATCTACATTCATAGTTAGCCAATAATACCCAATACTTAGGAGATTTTGACAAGGATAACCCCACTTGTGTGGGATCCACATAGTCCTTCATGAAATTCACATAATGATAATGTTGATTCTACAAAATTTAAATAATAAAGTAGAGTTGTATCAAAGCTATGATGATAAAGGTTCTATCCAAGTAAGGTATAACATGTGGCTTGGTGGGTAAAGGCCTTTTGTTGTTTGCATGGTAAGTCTAGTGGCATAATGTGGTTGTGAAGATAGGCATAAAGGTCTGAATACCATATAGAGATAGGAAAAAAAATATCATACATCATTTCAATGGTTGAAGGTTCATGAGCTGGTGCTAGTAGATTTTCAATGAGGAATTGGTATTCTTTTTGCATGTCTATATGATGAATCAAAAATCTAATGGTGGTCATGGCATCTGTAGTTCTATTATTATCCCTTGGTATATGTTTGAACTATATATTAATAATTTGCATTTAAGAGTGTTAACCAGGGCCTTGTATGGTACCATCTTATCATCCTTGGTCTAAAAATGGTCTGTAACCTTATTGATGATTAACTAAGAATCACCATAAACCTTGAGATGTATGTTCCATTGTATTGCCTAACCAAGCCCTGTAATGAGTGCTTCATATTCATCCATGTTATTGATATAAGGGAAGATAATCCTAAATGACTTAGGGATTAGATCCACTTGTGTTATAATGAACAAAAGTCCTACCCTTGATCCATGTGCTATGAATGATCCATCAAAATATAGCTTCCAGTGCTACTCCTCAAGATGTGTTTCAAAGATGGTCATAATGGATTCATATGGGAATTGGAATGTCAGAGGTTTTATATTTACAAGGGGTGCTTCAACAAGCTGATGTGTAATAACTTACCCCTTTATGGATTTTTGGTTGACATATTATATCTCAAACTCATTGAGACACATGATCCATTTGGCCATGTGGCCTTGTAAAGCTATTTTGGATAATATATACTTGAGTGGATATACTTTGAAAATGACCATCGTATTGTTGTTCAACATGTAATGTCATAGTTTTTGAGATGCAAAGACCATAGTTAAACATGATTTTTTAATAGGCATATAATTATGCTAATACATGAATAGTGTACAAATTAAATAATACATGACATGCTCCTTTCCATTATCATCATGTTCAGTGAGAATTTCCCCCAAGTCTTAGTTTATGGTAGATAGATATAATAATAATGGCTTCCCTAGCATGGGTGGTGATAAAATAGGCAGATTTTCTAAATAGTTTTTTAGTTATTGGAAAGCTTTTTGGCATTTTTCATCACAATGAAATGTGACACCCTTCTTCAAAAAATGTGTAAAAGGATGACACTTGTTAGCCAACTAAGATATGAAGCATTTAATAGATTGTAACTTTCCATATAAACTATAGATCTATTTCAAATTGGTTGGTGGTGGCATTGAGTTATGGCTTTTAAATAGAGTACAATTGATTACTTTTCTATAAGCAACTAAACATAAAATTAAACCAAAAATAATAAGTAACTAAAAATTAGAATCAATAAAGAATAGGAGATACAAGAAATAATGAAAACTTGTATTAAACTCTTCTAGAAGGAAATACAATGAAGAAATATCTCTTCTTATCACACCTCTCAGATGTACAAATCTCTTTCCTTCAAGAGTTCTCTCTCTCAATTACAACTAATTCAATCCTTGAATTGTCTACCTTTTTTTCCTTACAATATATGAAGATCTAACCCTATTATATAATACTAGGATTCATGAGCTATGTATTCTCCACCATTAGATACACCTCTTAATCAAAGGTTCCAATCTATCTTGCCAAAAATAGAAATGCAGACTCAATACTAACAGTTAATCTTTTCATGCAAACAATTTGTTCATCCTCAAAAATAGACTTTTGGAATGCATAGGTGACTGACATCGGTCCCTATCTATTTACATATGACTAACGTCGACAGATCCATAACTGATGTTGGCATCTTCTGGTTGACTCCCGACTGATGTCGATCGGTCTTGACCAATGTCAGCGACTATGTAACTCTAGTAACCTCTGCATTTGCTCATCAGGTGTAGATTTTAGCTCTATAACTCAACAATCTCCCACTTGGAGATAAACAGCTACACCTGTACCTATACAACAACATCCTCTAGCTTATTTCTCCATCTTCAAGTTTAATCTTGAAGACCAATAAAAATTGAATGAAGATTCAACTTCTCCTTTGTTACTGGCTTTGTTAACATATCAGCAGGGTTCTTATTCATATGGATCTTTTCTAGCTTCAACTCACCATCCTCCAATACCTATCTAATGAAGTGGTACCTAAGCTGTATATGTTTGGTTCTTGAATGAAAGGTTGAATTCTTTGCCAAATGAATTACACTTTGACTATCACTGTACAATCTGTAACTCTTTTGCTCTTTTCCCAACTCTTTCATGAACCGATTCTTCCAAATCATTTTCTTTCTAGCCTCTGTGACTGCAATGTATTTTGCCTCTGTAGTAGACAAGGCAAAAACCTTCTATAACTTTGAAATCTAGCTAACCGCCATTCCACCAATAGTGAACACATCCTATGGTGCTTCTTCTGCCATCCAAGTCACCTGCCATATCCGAATCTACATACCCATGTAGAGAAGTGTTTGACCCTCCATAGCATAAATGCCTACTTTTGGTCCCTCTCAGATATCTAAGAATCCACTAAAATGCTTTCCAGTGTTCCTTTCCTAGATTGGCCATGAACTTGCTAACAACTCCCACTGCTTAGGCAATATCAGGTCTAGTACATACCATTACATACATCAAGCTTCTAACTGCTAAAGCATATGGAACTCTACTCATGTACTAAACCTCTTCATGTGATTTAGGACACTGTTCTTTGCTCAACTTGAAGTGTCTAGCCATAGGTGTGCTTATCGATTTTGCATCTTGCATATTAAACCTCTCCAATACCTTGTTCACATAATCCTCTTGAGACAAAATCAAACTATGATTTTTCCTATCTCTCTTAATACTCATGCCAAGGATTTTCTTTTTTGCTCCTAAATCCTTCATGGCAAATGTGTGAGCTAATTTTACCTTAAGCTCATTAATATCCTGCATGTGTGAACCTACAACAAGCATATCATCTACATACAGTAACAAGATAATATAACTACCATTATCTAATCTATTAAAATAAACACAATGGTCAAATTGACATCTACTAAAGCCATGCTCTATCATAAACCTATCAAACCTCAAATATCATTGTCTTAGAGCTTGCTTAAGACCATGTAAGCTTTTCTTCAACCTGCACACAAGTTTCTCCTTACCTTTGACCTCAAAACCTTTTGACTGACCCATATATATCTCTTCATCCAAATCTCTATGAAGAAATGTTGTCTTAACATCAAGCTGCTCAAGATGCAAATCCTCAATAGCAACTAAAGACAATACAGTCTGAATATAAGTCATCTTTACTACAGGAGAAATAATTTCACCAAAATAAATACCTAGTTTCTGTGTAAATCCCTTTACTACCAACCTGGCCTTATGTCTCATTTTTCCATTCTCTCCTTCCTTTAACCTATAAACCCATTTGTTTTTCAATGCTTTCTTTTCAGCTGGCAACTCAACCAAATCCCACATTTGGTTCTCTTTCAAGAAATCAATTTCCTCATTCATGCCATGCTCCCACTATTTCCAAGATTCTACCTGCATTGCCTCATTAAAACTTTCTGGTTCTCCACTATCAGTGAACAAAAAGTAGAATAAAGAAGGGGAATATCAAATTGGAGGTTTACTTACCCTTTCAAACCTCCTCATGGGCATTTGAGACTCATTCAAAACTTGCTATCTGCCCAAATTCTCTGTCAGTGATCAATCTCGATCATCCCTGGTCGATGTCGACCTATACCTGACCGACGTTGGTTCCACCTGACTGACATCAATTTCTATCTGATCAACATCAGTTCTTGTCTGATCAACATCTATTCCTACCTGACTGATGTTGGTACCTATGTTTTTCTATGAGTGATTACTTGTGAGCTCATGTTGGATAATAACCTCATCCAAATCAACATTGCCCTGCTTAGTATTATTTAGCCTCTTGAGCTGATCACTGTACATCACCTTCTCATTGAAAACTACATCATGACTTCTAATAATTTTGTTAGTTCCTAAATTCCACAACTGGAATCTGAAATCTCTAGAGCCATAACCAATGAAAGTTCACCTCATAGATTTAGCATCCAGCTTCTTTCTATTTTCTTTATCAATGTGCACAAAAGCTTCAAAACCAAAAACTTTGAGAAATGAAAGATCTATCTTTTTACCTATCCATGCCTCTTCTGGAATTCCACCATCTAGTGTAGTAGAAGGTCCTCTTTTAATCAGGTAAACCATAGTATCTACAGCTTCTACCCAAAACTATAAGGGCAACCCAGCATGCAACCTCATACTCCATGCACGCTCTATTATTGTTCTATTCATCCTTTTAGCAACTCCATTTTGTTGAGGTGTCCTTGGAACCATCTTTTCCCTACATATTCCACTCATAAAATAGTAATTGTTGAATTTATTGCTGCAGTACTCACCACCATTGTCAGATCTAAGGTACTTCAATCTCAAACTTGTTTCATTCTCAACCAAAGCTTTCCATTTCTTAAATGTGTCAAAAACATCAGATTTCTTCTTTATGCAATAAACCCATACCTTTCTTGTAGCATCATCAATGAAAGTAACATAATACTATGATTAGAAGCTACCTGAGCTGGTCCCCACATGTCTATGTGAACAAGCTCCAACTTGTGCTTCTTCTTTGTTGACCCAATTTTGAGAAACCTCACTTTCTTCTATTTTCCAAAAATACAATGCTCACATAAATCTAGATCTATGCTTTTCAAATTTGAAAGCTTACCTTTTGACTTAAGAACATTCATTCCTTTCTCACTCATGTGACCAAGCTTACAGTGCCACAACTTTGCATCTACATCTGAAGTAGATAGAATAGAAGGAAAATAATCAGTAATACAAGTACATAGGTAAATAGTACCTACTCTCTTACCTCTGGCTAATACAAGTGCACCCTTGGAAACTTTCCAAGATTCAGCTGTGAGAGTTATTGTGCAACTCTCATCCCCCAACTTTCCTGTAGAAATCAGATTCCTCTTCAGGATGGGTACATGCATGACATATTTCAACACCCATGTGTTGTCATTCTACAATTTCAGTTGCACTTTTCCTTTGCCAACAATTTGAAAAGGCTTATCATCCCCTAAATAAACTTTTCCAAAATCTCCATGGACATAATCATTGAAAAATTCTCTATTTGGGGTAGCATGGAAAGAGGCACCAGAATCTAAAACCCAAGATTTTAATTTATCCAAGGAACATATAAGAGCATCCCATGCAATAATATCTACGTCATTTGCTTCTTTATTTCCTTCATGCTGATCTTCTACCAACCAACAATCTTTCTTTACATGCCCTTTCTTTCCACAATTCCATAATTGATTATTCTTGCCATTGAATTTTTCCATTCTCAACTTACTTTATTTTGCCATTGCTTTACTCCCACTCAATCAAAAACCCCTGAGAGTGACCTATAATCAACAAACACTAACATGATCTAATACCACCTATAAGTGAACCAAGCTCTGATGAACCTGCTCTGATACCACTTGTCAGTGGTATCACTTGGTGATCATAGTTTTGATATCAATTATCGGTGGTATCACTTGGTGAACCTGGCTTTGATACCACTTGTTAGGATCTAACAAAGTACAATTGATTACTTTTGTGTAAGCAACTAAACACAAAATTAAACTAGAAATAATAAGTAACTAGAAATCAGAATCAACAAAGAATAGGAGATACAAGAAACAACAAAAACTTGTATTAAACTCTTCTAGAAGGAAATATAATGAAGAAATCTCTCTTCTTCTCACACCTCTCAAATGTACATATCTCTTTCCTTCAAGAGTTCTTTCTCTCAATTATAACCAATTCAATCCTTAAATTGTCTACCTTTTTTCCCTTACAAGCTATGAAGGTCTAACCCTATTATATAATACTAGGATTCATGAGCTATGCATTCTCCACCGTTAGATACACCTCTTAATCAAAGGTTCAAATCTATCCTGCCAAAAATAGAAACACAAACTCAATACTAACAGTTAATCTTTTCATGCAAAAAATCTATTCATCCTCAAAAATAGACTTTTGGAATGCATAGGTGACCAACATCGGTCCTTGTCTATCTGCATATGACCAATGTTGGCTGATCCATAATCGACATTGGCATCTTCTGGTCAACTCTTGACTGATGTCGGTCAGTCCTGACTGGTGTCGGTGACTGTGTAACTCTAGAAACCTCTGCATTTGCTCATCTAGTGTAGCTTTTAGCTCCACAACTCAACAATGAAATGTGACACCCTTGTTCAAAAAATGTGTAAAAGGATGACACTTGTTAGCCAACTAAGATATGAAGCATTTAATAGATTGTATCTTTCCCTATAAACTATAGATCTATTTCAAATTGGTTGGTGGTGGCATCTGAGTTATGGCTTTTAATTTGGTTAGATTGACTTCAATGCCTCGATGAGACACGATGAATCCCAATTTTTTCCCTAAAGTAACTCAAAAAATGCACTTCTTAGGATTGAGTATGACCTTGTATTCATAAATCCTCTCAAATATTTTTCATAGTATAGCTAGATGATTAGCATGGGTTTTTGATTTACCCAATATGTCATCAACATAGTCTTTGATAGTGTCATGCATCATATCATAAAATATTATGGCCATAGATCCTTGGTATGTGCCCCCAACATTATTAAGACCAAATTTCATAACTTGATTATATAATGTTATCCATGGTGTGGTGAACACTATTTTATGTTGGTATTCTAGCGTAATCTTGATCTAGTTGTATCCAAAAAATCCATCCATTAGTGAAAGCATTTCATATTTGACTGTGGAGTCAACAATAATGTCAATGTTAGGTAAAGTAAAGTCATATTTAAGGTAAGATTTATTTATATCTCTAAAATTATTGTAGATTCTAATTCCTTCTAGCTTTTTACTGACTACTACAACATTCAAGATCCATTCTGAGTAGTCAATTGATCAAATTACATCTCAATTATAAGAGTTTTTCTAACTTTTTCTTCATTAATATAACAATGCAAGGATTCATCTTGCACAATTTTTATTTTATAGGTTTGGCATCAAGATATGCCACAAGGTGGTGTAAAACCAAGGTGGGGTCTAAACTAGACATGTTTGGGTAGGCCCAGGAAAATATATCAACAAACTTCCTTAAAAGGGATGTAAATATGTCATGTTATTCCTTATTGAGGGATGTGCCTAATTTGATCCATTTCAAGTCATCTAGAGTCCCAATGTTAACTTATGTAGTGTCCTCCACAAGAAGATTTGAACCATTTTCTAGAATGGTTGCCAAAGATTAAAACTAACATGCAATAATAGAGTCCTCTTATAGGACTGGCTCTTTAAGTTCTCCTAGGCATGATGAATCATAATCCCCTAAGGGTAGGTATGGTCATGTGAAAAAAAAGGTTGGAAACTCTTGAATGATTTTATCAAAATCTTGTTATGCTTCAAAATTGAATTCGGACCCATAGGCAAGTTCATCATTGATGGTATTTTGAGCTATGATTAAGGAGTTAAACACCCCCATTTAATGGTGCCTAAAATAGGTTTTCACCACTAGACTAGCCTTCCTCTTTACTATTTTCCTGATCCAAAAGTGATTCAAAGATTTTTTCACTTTGAGACCTTAATATTTTATTTAATTTTTTATGGCTAAGAGTGTTCACCCATTCTTCAAAATAGGCTTCAAGATCTAGTTTGATTGAGAAACCTTGTTTGTGGTCTCCCAATAGAACATTGTCCCTTAAGCCTAAAAAATCACAAAAGGCATCATTATTTTGAAACTCATTGATCATAATGTGGATTGTTATTGGTACTAATCTATACATTGAGAATAATATAAAATAAGTTGGTTATGGGAAATAACTGGTCTAAGGGTATAAATGAAATTAGTGTAAAAAAATGGTATTTGCTAGGTTATCAAAAGGGATATGATCGGACTCTACTTTGCTATCAACATCATCATCACTAGTCATTATCATTGGAATACAAATAGTTTAAATATAAATCCATATGTTCCTTTATACTGAGTGGTAGAAATTAACTCAAGTAGACCCTATTGATTTAGCCCAATGCCTCCTCCTCCATAGGCATGTTTCTCCATGATTTTGTTTTAAATGGGATATTTGGCATTTAGGTAATAGTTATCTAGTTTATCATTATACAACCAAGATTCATCATCTATTAGTGGGTCCTATTCCTGACTAATATCTAGTATGAAAATGATAGGTGCTGAACTATGTAGTTTGCCTTTTCCCTTTCTTTACCATTCCATGCAAGGTGTTTTGGATTTAGGTCTTATATAAGACTTGAGGTTATATGGAAGCTTAGAAATATGGAATGTATCATGGGTCAAGTATTATCCTAGGCCATTAGCTGAGATGGTATAATGATTAGATATTTTAGGAGGCTACATGTGGGAAATCGAATCAAGGGTATCTTGGTCAATGCAATTGGCCTCTTGTAAATCAACAAGCATTTATTTTCCCCCATGCTTATTAAGAACTAGATTAAAGCTAAAATGGTAATTATAGCTTTGGTACTCAGCCTCCAAATATTTAAAATGTTCATATGGATGCAAATATCCATGAATGGTCACCTCCATACCAGAATGGGAGAACTTGATACACTGGTGCAATGTTTAAGGGATTGCATGAATTTCATGTATCCAAGGTCTACCCAAAAGTATATTATATGACAAATTGAGGTCTAAAACATGGTATAGTGTATTGTGGGTTAAGGTACCAATGATAAATAAAAAGTTGATGGTGATTTATGATTCTCACTCTTCATTTTCATAGGCTTTGATAGTGATCATTTCTAGTTAGAGATCGATCATGGGTTACCTGAGAATCTTGATGAGCTTTATAGACATAATATTTAGACTTGATCCATTATCTATGATGACATGTTTCAATTTGTGCCATGTTATAGAAACTTTGATGTAAAATGGATTGTTATGTAGAGGGATAAGGTATGATGTATCAATTTGGTCAAAGGTTAACTTTTGACATGGGGATAGATGTCCAACTAAACCTGGAAAGTGGTCTGGAGATATGTCATTAGTAACTTGGGATTGGTTAAGGAAATCTATTAAGATGTTTTTTTGGATGGTAGACATATGTAAAAAATCTAATATGGAAATTTATGCAGGCATTTTTTGAATTTGTTCCACAATATCAAACATCTTTTCTTTCATAGTGGTATATGGTTTATTCTTAGCCAGAATGGTGGGTTGGATGGTTGTAGTGGTAGATGGATATGGGCCTAATATGGTAATATTTAATCACTAAGTTATGATTACATAATTAGAATTAGATATATGACCATTTTTGATATTAAATGATGGTGGTGGGGGACTATATAAGATAAGTTTGTGTTGCTTGTGCACTTGTGCATGGTCATGAGACAATGATGAGTTATGGATATGAGGTCCAAAAGTAGGAATCCATATTTATTGGTATTCTTGTATGCATTCTTAGGTCAAGGAAGGATCACCATCATGGGTTGGTTGGTTAGAATTAATTAAAAAAGGTCTTGTTTGATTAATACTTGCTCTCAAATTAATGGAGATGGTGGAAATGTGACCTCCTAAAATATGGCCTACAACCTTGTTGTAGTCATGTGCAAATGCATGGTAGGTCTATTGGGTGTTTGTATCATTCTTACCTTAGTTTCATCCATTTGGATGAAATTAGTTATAGTACTAATTTTTTTGGTTCTATCATGGATATTGATACTATTGTTATAAACTTTATTTCTATTGTTATTGATTGTTATGTTGTGGAAAGTCATTTTGATAAATATAAATGTTCTAATTCAATGTGGAATCTTTGTTACCAAATGTTATATCTTCATTTTCCAACATATTCTCAATAAAATGTTTAATTTACACACAATAATGCAAAATATGTCCATTAAACTGATAATACTCACATAATACATTTTGTCAGTACCAATCTAGATAAGGAATGCCCTCAGGATAGTGTTTTAAATAGGCTAGCTAATCAGATTAGCAATGGTAAGCTTGAAAAACATGGATTTAGTGGGTTATCCAAGGTTACTAAAGATGTGACAAGCAGGAATGATTTTCCTTAGAGGAGGGGTTTGTAAAGGCAAAGGTTGTTGCATTTGTTACACTAGTCTAGGCTACTACACTTGTTATGTTTGATGAAGCAGTTATTGGTTAGGAGGAATTTACATATGTGGAATAGGATGAGAAAATGGTGTTTTCACCATTTATACATGTCATGAATTATTTAATCCATTTTCAAAAACATTATTAAATGATTGAACTGCTTGGGTTTATCATAATTATTGGCATGTGCTAGTTGTGACACTTGTACTTGGATTTGTTTCTGATTTTGGTTTTGGCCATTTCATTGGTTTGTAGTTTGGTTTTTATTTAATGAGGTAATATTGATGATCCATTTATTAATAAGGTCTATTTTTATAACAAAACTTTGTCAATTATTTCCTTGAAAGTGTGTGCACAATATAGTTCTAGGTGGTAAGATATCTCATCGTGCAAATTCTTGGTAAACATAGTGGCTTTTTACTTATCTGGTAAATTATGGATGAATATAGTAGCAAGTGTTATCCATAATTTTAGATAACTTGTAAATATTTCACCACCATTTTATTTGTCTTACATTAAATCTACCAACAAAATATCATTCTCAGGATTGTAGAAGTGTTGCACAAAATTATTTGAAAGATCATCAAAATCAAATACCGAGTTCTTGGGCAATTTTAGAAACCACTCTAATGATTATCTTTCTAGACTCCTTGGAAACAATAGTAAAATATATATGTCTCTATAAGCCACCAATTGACAAGTAACAAATAATTCAATTAAGTGGGCCTTAGGGTCTCTTTTCCCCTTATTTTTTGAAATTTGGTGGTTCATACCCTAGAAGAAATTATATCTACAAATACTCCATGTTCAAGGGATAAAACACACATCTTGAAACTTAAACCTTTTGGTTTATTTCCAACTTAGATGGTGGTAATTTCATCTTTCATTTTTTACAATTCTTGAGCTAAGAAACTGAAGGGAAAATTGGTCTAAGGTGGAGGTTGGGCAATCAAAAGCAGATTACTTTGATTGGGGTATAGTGGATGAATAGTTTGTTATGGAATGTTGGTTTGGTTAGAGAATTGACTAGTAATATGCATTCATAGATTACGATGTGATTGTTGGAATTTCATGAATTATTTTCCAATATTTTAGTTAGGATTTGGTATATGGGCTTAGGTTTGGAGAAATTATGGTTGTGATGGAAGGATATGGATGGGAGTGAGGTATTGTGCCTATTGAGTTTGAATAGGGACTTGCTACCAACTAATCATACCTTACTAATTAAGGGGAACTTATGAACCAAGGCCCTGTCATTGAGTTTGTGTCATGTTTGTCATGAGATAAAATTGTTGCCTAATTAACACTATAGAACATTAAAACCTCTTGGTTGCATTAACCCCTATTATGAAGTAGACACATGTTAAAGGTTAAACATTTGTCATTGACCAATAGTTGTACATTATTGATTAGACATCATTTATGATTGTATTGGTATGTTGGTCTATGATTGAAGAGGTATGTTTGTTGCTTCTTGGTGAGGTAGAACATTGGTTTCCACCTGTTGAGGTGGTAGAATATTTTGCCTATACTATGTGGGTATGTTGAAATTTGTTTATTTTTATGGAACATTAGTCATCACCTACTATGGTAGAGTAACATTCATCACATTTTGTTGAGGCATGGCATTGGTTATTGCTTGACTACTTAATCCTTATGGTAACATGGTATAAGAAGTATTTAGCTAAGGATTATAGGTATTTTATTGAGGTTGGGGGTAGAAGATCCTACCCCTTACATTTGTGAATCATTCATGGTGTTAACTAAAGGCATGTTTTATTGTAGACCAGTTGTTTCTATGTTTACACCACTTTGGTCTCGATTATATGTCACTTACATGTTGTCCATTATGTTTGGCTCACTATTATACATAGAAGCAAAAGACACTTGTTTGATAGCATAAGAATTAAACATGTCTCCAATCAAAGTGATTTTCATGAATGAGTCTATACCCTAATTTTATTGGTTAATAAATGAGATTAAGAATCTTATTAAAGGAGTTAACTCAATAATAAGAGCATTTGACATGGTCATATTTTTGAAGTTAAGCACTAAGTTAAAATAGGTTTGGTATTCTATCCACATCTATATGAATTAGTCTTCCATGAGGCCTTTTCCTATGACAAACATACAAGGGCCTTGATATGGCATCAACACTATAGCTTGAGGATTTCTACAAGAGGCATGTTTAATTTTTTGATTGTAAGGCATGTTGTAAGGCAATCTTATTATACTTGGCAAGTTTTCATGGGGAAAGTCTAATAGAAACTTAGCCCCTACCTCTGCAGCTCTAATTAAGACTTTATCCTTGTTTGCAAGCAAGTGATGTTCAAACAAATAAGGGTTAGAGGCTGATGGAATTGTAATGTAGTATGATTATTATTGGACTTATTCTACAACCAAAGGTACACTAGCTATGTATTTTGTCATTTTCTCTTAGTCCTACTCTAATTATGGAGGCGTGTTAACCAAATAGTGGGCCAATGATCTTGGATTTATTCCCTTGATTGAGTTTTGGAAGGTGGATAAGGATCTATCTCACAAATGACACCATTTCCATAGGGGTCTTAAATGGAGTCTTCTTGTGCAACCACATTACTATACCCTAGATTGTACATTCATTCACTATGAGTATAGTGAGACATGTTTAAATCAAATGGTGAATGCTTCATGAAAAAAGGGGTTAGTGTTATACAAACTCTAAAAAATAATGTCTAAAAATACAAATGGTTCAAAATTGATCTAACTTGGTTAAGGGAATGGATCTGTATCTCCAAATAGAGTCTATGCTAAAACTTAGTATAAAATAATCTAATGTCAAACGTCTAACATTAAATGTGTCACATAAGAAAGGAAAAGTGGATGAACTAAAAATGGAATGCCAAAACCTAGGTTCAAAGTGTTACAAAATAGGTCTAATCTAGAAAAACAAAAGGTTTTTAGGTATTTTGGACAAACAAGACATCAAAAACTATGCTCAAACAAAAGGGTATAATTTAATCTAATAAATCTAAAATACATTAGCATAGACTAAGAATTCAACTTTAGATATGAACTTGACCAATTTGGTATAAGGAATAATATAAAATTTACTTGGAGATATACTATTTTCTCCCAAATAAAGGCATAAACAATAGTTTTCAAATTTGGGTAAAGAATTAACCTAAGTTACACAACCCAAAAGAGAAAGATCGATGTCTAAGCCAAAATAACAAAAGGCATAAATAAAAATTAATCAATGTTTGGATTTAATTTTGTCAAGGTTAATTTAAAACTCAACTTAAGAAAACTAGGTTTTTTTATCAAACAATATAGACAAAGGTGAATGGCATAATGGTACTAGACAAATACTCAAAAGACACATGTGGATTGATTTTAAATTGAAAAATTAGACACAAGGTAAAAAAATTATATGAAATGATTTGAGTATCATAGTGACTTTATCACACTCTAAATATATGATCGATGGTTTATTTCAAGACTCTAAAGAAAAAAAACTTGAAATGGATTGGACAACATAACATTACCCTTTTCAATTAAGTGACACACACATAAACAATTTTTTGTCAAAAGAATAAGGCAATAGCATAGTGTCAAATGGATGGCATAACACCTCCTTAAACAATTGATTTATGTGGATAGAAAACTCATTTTTATGTTTCATAAACAAATAAATATTTTTAAACTCAAATACCAAGAAAATAAAGGAATAACGACAAAATACAATTAAGTATAATGTCCAAAGCCCTAAAACTAATAAGGTTGCATCATATTTCTGAATTCCATCTATATACATTATTTTGGGAGGATTTTAAGTGTTAATCCAAAAATAAAGGTGCATGAATTATTAGGGTTTTTACACCCCCTTCTCCTAAGATATTTTACAGTGACATAGAACTTCGAGCTACGTGCCCTGCATTTATAATATGTCTGTGACAAGTGGGGTTATTCTAAAACTTAAATTTTTGACTATCTAGATGGTCCCAAGTGTGGTTAACACTAGACATGTATCACATAAATTAATTTCATACCAACTAAATTAATATGCAAGGGTCTATTTGTTTGCATATAAATTCCATCCATCTACTTCTTAGTGGAATCCCCTGGTTAGTCAAACTTGACTTAAGTTTTCATTATGATCAGAGAGATTGACTACTTAACCCCTTAATAATTGTATTATACATGCTCTAATTTGTACACCATATCATGGAATAGGGTTGGTATGATTTTTGGAGATCAAATCTCAAGTCAACGCACCCATAGAGAACTTGTGAGGGAGAAGTGAGCTCTTTTTCACAAGCTAAAATGCATACAAATAAAAGATATGTGAAAATAATTTAGGGTCACATTTAGATCACCCAAACCATAAAAATTTGAGGAAAACCTTAATGAATTTATTTTCATGCCTTTGGATAAGTCACAAATGCAAATAAATAGTGATTTTGGTCACGTGAGTTCCTTAAAGGGGATGGAGGGAGAGCATGCACACATCAATCATTTTGCAAAAACAAACAACTTTGAAAGAACAATCATAAAACAAAAATACTCTTAAGAGTACGTAATCTAAGTGTTAGTGTTTATTTTAATGCACCAAAGTGAAATGTTCATAAAATTTTGGCCCCTTGGTATTAGTTTAAAAATTGTAAAAAACTTTCATGAAAAACTAAGCACAAAACATATAAATTTTTTTTAGGCACCAAATAAAGTATTCAAGACTTAAACACTTACAAATTTGTGCCTTTTCTAGCTTAGGTCTTCCAATTTTTATATATTTATTGTTTTTGGGAAATATTTAAAAATCAAAACCTAAAAAATCAAAATATTATAAAGCTCCTAAATACCAAATACCTACAAGTTAGAAATTGTAAACTTAAAACAAAATTAGAAAACAAATAAAACAAAAATTAACAAATAAAAGGGATAGTTAGTAAAATAATGATACAAAAAAAACTATAAGTTGGATTTTTATGAAATTTAATATATATATATATATATATATATATATATATATATATATATATATATATATATATATATATAAATTCAACAAAAAATAGTTTATGGACTAAAAAATATGATTATTTTAATAGTTGTTTATTTAGAAAAATAGACAGTCACTAAAAGAGTCATAAATTATAAAATACATATTGGATTTCAATTAAATATTGAGAGAATTAGGATGAATTTATTAAGAAAAAGCTGAAAAAAATTCATAAAACAAATATAAATGGAATAAAAATTACATCTATTTTAAAAACCATTGTTTTAGTAGGAAAATAGAAAATGAAAGTGGCAGTTAGTGTTTTGATCATAACTTTTAAACTATGCACTAGTTCTTCATGAAATTTTTTAAGGTTATTAATAGGTTAAATTTTCACCTATATAAAAACATTCAAATCAAAATAGTGATTTAAAAAATTTATTAGCTATGTATCAACCTTTTTAAGTAGGAAAATAGAAAATCCTAATAAAACACACTAAAAGCCAGTATAACTACCTTATTATCTGTCCCACCACATGTGACATTATGTGAAAAATTAATCCATATATGGGAGGTTATTATTGTGTTATTATAATAAAATAAAATCCAAATAAATACATTGAATCCTAACACCTCTAGCCTAGACACTAGAAAGAGCTTAGGTAATAAAAACTAGATGAAAGCACAACAAAAACATAAAAGACACAAAATCATTTACCTTCCTTAGGAGATCAAAATTATTTGTTGAGTGGATTGTTTGGATTATGTATCAATAAATATTTATAAAATTAATTTTTTTGTCTACTTCTCTCCTTGGCACCTTGGCTTGGCTAATGTTGCTTGGCTTCAGATTTGGGCATGGTAACATTACTTGTATGAGGCTTATGGAGCAAATCCTGCATAAAAAATATAAAATATAAAAGCTTAGAAATGAATGGGTATGTACTTGTATTTATATCTGTATGAATTAACTCTTACCTAAGGTGAGTTAAGGTTAAGTTTAGTTAAAATTTGTCATGTAATTATGACTTTTAGTTACTAGTCATAGTTCTCAAATTAGAAGGTTGAGTTGAGACTAACTTCAGTCGAGTTAAAAATTGTCATGCAAGTATGATGTTTAATTACTCATCATAGTTCTCAATTTATAAATTTTAGGATATTTTGAAAAATCATAAAGATAACTGTGAAATTTTAGGATATTTTGTTTTTGGGAATTTCCCTTTTTAGATATTCATTAATTTTAAATGGATAATTCAACTAGGTATTTAATCTTGTTTAATTTATTTAATTGATTTTGATTATCCTTTTATCTCTTTAAAGATTTAATTAAATTTTAAAGTGCCCCACTTAATAGTTCTATAGGCCAAATTGATAGTTGTGATGTTGTAAGGTGATTAGGGATAAATTTGTGAGAGGTTATTAGTACATACGGGATAGTACCCCAAATAGGGATGCCTCAACATGATTCTGAGCTTTGATGAATGATGCATGACCAAATTTAGTATGTTCAATGATTAATAAGCTTACTTTTCAATGTTTGGTATGAATCAATATGAAGTCTGATCAAAAGCCAGTTGTGGCCAATTTTAGGTGTCTATATATAGGAGATTGTAATGCAAATGTGGTGATTGAAAATGTCTGAGTAAGATATTTCACTAATTTAACATACACTAAGAATTTATTTTAGGTGACTAATAAAAAATTATAATGGATTTGGTTCATAACTATCATGCATGTGTGCAGTAATGGTGAATAAGAGATGTTTGGAGATGTAAAAATCATATAGGATAAATTTAGGTCAATATTGATATTTTCAAGTGTCAAATATCATATTTTAGTATCTACAAATTTCCCCCCTTTTTTATAATATTGAAATGCAATGAAAATAATAAATTAAAAAGGATAAATATATACTTGACTGTGTATAACATAATTTTTTTTTATGATAAGGATCCAAATGTGGAAGCTTATCCAATAAAAATGTAGTAGACAATGCCCATAGATTGAAACTTGAAATCTAAAATAGACTTGAAATTTGAAAGAGCAAGGAATATAAATGTGTGTGAGTAAACCATGTTTCCATGTAACATATTGTAAATTATTGATTTAAAAAGCATTGGATTATTTTTCTTACTCATTGAAGCACTTGAAGAACATGGAAAAATTGAGGGTGATCAATCACCAATTTGTAATTTAACTAAGGAAAGGGCCATGGATTGGAAAACAAATGTCCCCAACCCACATGCAAATAATCTAACACAAGTCTTATAATCCCAAGATAGAAGGAAGAATCCACATAAAGGGCTCACAGAGTAATGTCCATGCCAATACGAAATTTAATGTTATCCCATCCTACCCATCATGAAAAGTAATTATCATTAATAATTAATTTAGATTATATCCTAAAACCTTTTGGACTTGTATTTTCACTTGCACTCTCTTCTTTCCCATATTAGACTTTATAATTTTCCAAGTAAGATTATAAAATATTATCATTTTAATTTTTCAAAATTCTTTCCATATCCACTACATCAACTTCCTTAGTGGAGGTAGGTTTAGCATTTGATTCCTTATGGTAAGAATCATTAGTTCCCTCCACATATAGTGGTGTTTCCAAAGTAGCTTTTTGAGGTGGCTCCTTGGTTAAGTCTTTATTTGGACTCTCAACCCCTATCAAATTGAAAATTATTATTGTAGATTTTGTAGAGGTATTAATATGGTCATTATATTTCTTCATTCTCACCACTTAAGTCAGTACCCTTAAAGGTATAGTGGAAGGATTATTAATGGATAAATCAGATATATCCTAATATTGTTGTTACAAGGTTAAGTAATTCACCCTAGTATATTCTCTTGATTATTTTTTGTTATCCACAATATTAAAATATAGTCTTATCCTTGAATATTTCTTAGTGGGACTTTTATTTACTCTAATAGGTTTCATGAAAATTGTGGAGATACCCCTTGGAGACACTTTTGATACTACATTTGAATCCTCAATATTTTTATGTGGATATTTTTATACTACATTTTCCATTGGGATATCACTTATCTTTTTATGTTAGGATATAACCTATATGTTTATTTTATCCTCTCTTCAAATTCCTTATATTACCACCTTTCATACTTACCACTTGCACATTGGGAATTAAAATTGAATACTCAATATTTTTATGTGGATCTTCTATGATTAAATATGCCTTTGGGATATCACATATATGTTTATTGTCTCCTCTCTTTAACTTCATCCTCTTTTTTTCTTGAATACTTACCTCTTCCATATTGGCAACTGCACTTGAATCCTCAATTTCTAAAATTTAACCCTTTATATTTTTATGAGGATATTTTATTATGGCATAAACCATTAGAATATTTCATATCTTTTTTTCTCATTAGATATCACCTATATGTTTATTATTTCCTATCTTAAACTTTATCCTCATCCCATATTTTAAACTTACCTCTTACACATTCAAAACTTCCTCTAAATGATCTAATGTAAACATTGAAATGGATTTAGGGAGAGATTGATTTTCAATAAAATGGTATACTTGGGATTGAAAAATGCTCGACCTTTACAATATGGAAGATTGAACTTTCATGATTCTCAAAAACTAGAGTCTAAGGCCTCTAAAAATATGGCATGACATATTCTGATGAATGTTCATGAAGATCCATCCACATGTAATATATTTCATCTTCTTTATTTAGTTTCCTACATATTGTAGTCAATTGAATAACATTTATAATTAGTTATACTTTCTCCTTGAACAAGGCATCAAATAATTCAAAATAATTATTATTGAAACATCAAAAGGATTGATCTTTCTTTATTACACTTGAGACATTATAATTTTACTCCTCTCTCCATTTATTTCAAGTTTCTTCCTCAACCCCTTATTTGTGCATTTTATAAGTATTTCTTGTTCTTTGTCCATCTTGTCTTTCCTTTTATTTTCATTCCCTTGTAGTTAATTCATTGAACATGTTTTTGTTCATCTTTGAAGTAATTTTTGTAGTTAGATCTAATTTACTTTCCTCCTCTCTTTATTTACTTAAAAGTTATTTCTCATGCCCTTATTTATGCTTATTAGAGGTTCTTGCTTCCTTGTGAACTATTTTATATGTTTTTACTTTTGTTTATTAACCCTTTATACCATAGGGTTTATTTTATAATGTGGATCTACCTTCAACCCATTAAGATTACCTTGATTCCATTTTAACATCAAATCCTCAACTCATTTAAATGGTAATGAAATTAGGTCCTCTAACATATATTCCATAGTTACAATATAATTGTTGTCCCTCATCTATGTTGCATACATATAAGGTGAATATTTAATAATATAATTATGTGGAGCCCTATGGTTTTTAGAAATTATGTCCCCAAACTCTACTAGCCATAGTGCTAATTATTTAACCTTAAAAACCACCATCTCATTAAATTTAGACATTATAATCCAGATTTAAAACAAAAAACTATTATTATTGGAATTTATAGTATTAATTATTTCAAATATTAGATTCTATTTTCACTATTATTGAATCCCAATTTTTAATTTATTAGAATTATATATCATATTTTATATATTTTAGTTTCAATGATTTTGTAAATCAAAGTTATTAATCAACTACTAGTGGATACTATTCTAGTTTGTTAAAATTATTCAATATTTTGTAAAAAATAATGGTTAGGTAATTAATACATCATTTTGATGCAATAGATGAAATGATTCTCCCCCAATTATAAATTGAGCTCAGATAATATTGAAATCAACAATGTTCTCTATGAAATAAATCTTCTCAAGCTATTGATATCATAATCATTATTTTAGGGAGGCTAATCAAGTTTCTAATATTATATCCAATCTGGGGGATTATGCACTTGTAAAAAGTGAATGCATGATATTTAAAATAATGATCAATAATAGTATACTTTAGTGGACTCATTAATATTAATAATCATTTGACAAAATACCATATTAACTCTCGGTCATGCACATGGAGGTCTAATAGCATTGACAAAAGAGTATTTAATATCTCCCACACTTAGATAGGTTCAATGTCAATGTGACAAAAGAGAGTATTAAATATCCCATGATTAAAGAGGATGAAAATGATAAAATTAAGTATTTACTCTCTCACTCTTAAATGATGGACATCATATCAGATAGTTATGAAGTTAGTCCTCCATTCACCATTAAATTATTCATCTTCACCAATTACATAACTATAAAGCTCCTTTAACTTTAAAACATGTCATTCTTCATTCATGGTTCAAAACATGTCATCTTTACTCATTTTGTTCCTCCTGATAGACTACCTTATTTCATAAATGTATGTAACTAATTTGATTGTGATGTCATCCTCAAAAGATTGATTTATCAAGAAATAATAGTCTATGTAGTAATAATTGACCCAGCATGAAAATCAAGTTGAGCCAAAACCTAATCACTACTCTTTCCCTAATTATTTTAGCATTTAACACTCTCCAATTCATTATGATCTAGGTGATGAGATAAAATAGACTCTATAAAGAACCAAATAATTGAAGGCTATTTATAAGCTATACCAACCTAGTACAAAGGTAATTGAAGTCCCACTAAGCTATGGAAGGTGAACTAAAAATAACTTGGAAAGATCCTTAAATATTATCCAGGATATAAGACACTTAAAAGGATAAAAGGTGAACATGGCACATCCTCCTCAATTCTCTCTCACCTTCAATACATTGAGGCTAAGCTAGAAAAACCATTGGGATGATGTTACAAGTTTAAATCTTATAATGTCAAGCATAAATTTCCTATGAATCCCAATGTCTCAACCTCAGTTGAAGATATAACCTGTCAAGTGCCCCTTCGATGGTTAAAATATTTATAAGGAAAGGATGTAAGAAAAAAAAACTTGTCCTTCTTGATGGACATTTATGGATGATTGAACATGATGGTCTCCCTCTAGGTCCATATTCAATCCAAACCATTCTCTCTAGTCGATAATTAATGATGGTGTTAGCACTCTAAGTTATACCCTAGCTAAAAGGAGGAGTGTTCAAGTCCTATCCACAAACATAGACTAACATAGGAAAGGTCTAAGGCCATGGGTTACCTATATATATACTATACCTATAGTTTTTAAAATGAGGTTAGCTCCTTTGATGCATCATTTTGGACCTTTGCTTCTAAAACCTAAAACTGGTTGAGGTGAAAAGGGATAAGGAGTTACAAAAGTAAATCTTATTATAACTTGTGGTGATGCACCATGAATATTGTCCATCCACTCATACTTGAGCCTTTAAAACACTAGTGAGATATAAAAAATAACAAGATATATGACTCCAAATTATTATCATGCATCAACATTTCATGAAGAGGTTCATTAATTGAGCAAAAGCTAAAGGAGATGATGGAAAGGCCTAGTTCAAGGCACTAGTCCAATCAACATGTTCATTATTGGCTTCAATCAAATGACATAAAACACTAAGCATAACTTGCATAACCAAAAAATCTACTAGTTAGGTGATATCAAGACATGGCAAAGGAGAAGACTCTACCATTTATACAAATCAAACTTACATGAACACACTAGGCCAATATCATGAAATCTAAAAATAGTCAACTTATTTTTCTCAATAGGTTACAAGGCTTAATCTTGGTAGAGTCTAGTCATGCCAAATAGAGGGATCCAAACTAATAGTTTGAAGGCTATACATATAGCAAAAGGGAAGCTAGAGAGAGGATATTTTGGAACTCAAAGAGGGATTCAAAATAATTTAAATCTATTTGAAAAGTAGTTACAACTGGCTCTGCAAATATGCTCATTTATACCATTTGATTGATCTAGGTTACTCCAGTCTATTGCATCATTACAATATCCTTTCTATGATGCTCTATGGGAGCTACAATAGTGAGATCAAGATGTTTCCAATTTGTTTTTAGTAATAGTGAAATTATAACACACAGATCCATCATTTAGAATCATGTCTTGCTACAAATTTATTATAACTATTTGTTGAGTACAAAGCTTGCTTGGTGTGCAAGTGGAGAGAGAGGTCACTTTCCTATAGTTGATCTTGGGGATGATCTATCAAATTCCACTTGCTTATCTTCATAGTAACCTTTGAAAATCTAGCTCTTACCATCCAAAAATGGTGAATATAGTCAAGGAAGGATCCCTTTGTGATGTGAGCCCATAAGTTAGGGGTCCATATTTAGCCACCAACTTGTCAAACTTTGCCTTACATCATGTATAAAAGACCTATTTTTCATTTAAGGAGCTTTTTTAGTACTACCTAGTGCATTTTACACATTCTAGTCCAACTCAGATCATATTTGAGCTTGATTCTATGTATTTATGCCAACTTGGGCCATATTATTTGCTTTACCTAAGTTGATTTGCTCCATCAAACTTAGTAAAAAAATGCCCTAGCTCAGTCCTTTCTTATTAGCTATCATCAATCCAACTTGAATCATTGACCTTTGACTCAGCTCAATTTGTTATATTTTCTAGGTATGAAGGAATGTGAGCACTCAGATCTATCTTTGAATTATCAACCTTGTCTCACTTATATGTTTCAAACATGTATTAATCCTCAAGATTATGCTATCAGTCTATAGCTTCATGTGCTTATGCTATGTGTCAAACCCTTAATCTCTCTAACTACTTGACTCATCTCACATTGTTGGATTGAGATGTATGATTGGGAGAGGACTGTTGATCTTAATAAGACCCAATTTTTGAAAGTTAACAACTAGTATATGATATTAAAATTGACATCCTCACTCCTATCATTTGGCATTTGCATGACTGTCATTGATGGTCATGCGGCCATCAAATTTAAGCTCAATAGAATTGTCTTACTGTATCTTTAAATTTAATGTTTATATGACTATCATTCATCATTCTGTAGAATGTGATTGATGTCCCATAGACCATTAAATTTAAACACAAGTATATTTTTCTCAAGCCTTATTTTGACATTCACATGAATGTTTTATGATTTTTTACCAACTTTAAAAGCTTAGATCTCGAGAATCATGGAGGCATAAAAAGTTCAAATGATTTTCTTAAGGTCAAAAGGGACAACCCATTTGATTCACTGGTCCTAAGAGCTTCTGAAGGAAAGATATTCAAAGTTCAAGATGTCTAGTCCATAACTACTTCTACATGATGTCTTAGTGATGACCAAGCTCAAACAATTAAGTACGAATAACTTTTCAAAAATTCTTAGAATCCCATATTTGCACATGAATAACTCTATTTATGATTCAATAGAGGACCTTAGACTTATTACATAGTAACTTGGGACCAAGGTGAACAAACCCATGTGATCACCTTCTTCTACAACTACCACACATGTGAGATATATCTTTGTGAAGATGATCACTTGATTCTACTAGAATTTTCTTGAAAATAGCTAAGTATGGAAAAAAAAGCAAGAAGTGACTACGGAGCCAACTTTAGAATTTTTTAACTTTTGATGCACTTGGATAGAGGACCTAAGATTTGGTACATATGAGCTATGTATAAAAGGGAAGAAATCCATAAGACCAATTTCCTCTAATTCATCCACATGTGTGAGATATGGACCCATATAGCTTTAGTTCTTAAGCATTCTTGAACTATTGATCATGAACATATAGACCAACTTGATGTGTCTCCTTTGACATATTTGTGAGGTTGACCTCTAATGGAGATGTACCTGATCTTATAATTTATTAAGGCCATTTGAGTTCCTTCTCAGCTTCCAATAGTAGATAAATGTCTAAAGTTGGAGATAAAAAATGATAACCATGTTTTAAAAGTTTAAACATGTCATCTCGTAAGAGAACAACTACCTCTTGCTTGATGATAGTACTCCTCTTATCTTATAGTGGACCCCATTAAAGTAAAGAAAAACCTGAAATAAAGATATCAAACAAATCAAAATATTTGTTCTCATGAAGTTGTATTTCAATTGGACCCTTTTCAAAATAAAGGTTAGAATCAATCATGTCAATTGATTGACTACAAAAATGACGTGGAAAACCTTATTTTGACATTTTGAATTAGTTAATCAATACTTTTTATTTTTCAATGTCAAGCTGATGATTGAGCATGATCTCAATTTTAGCTTTCCCTTCACCTACAAGATCTTGTTCTTCACGAGAAATGGAATGTTTTGCGTTATCAAGGAGCTCATGGGAAACATCATCAACTTGTCTAATTGGGACATCCTTATTTTGTACATCAGTGACTTCTTCCTCATGTACTTATATTTTAGCCTCTACCTCAGTTTTCTCTTGCATTTGTTCCATCTTTACATCATTATTGAAAACTAAAGCATGTTTATCCTTGTCAAGAGGTGTCTCAATCATGATTTATTCTTCCTAATCACTCAAGTCACCTTCATTTTTTGCTTTTTTAGCTTCATCTTTTTGGTTTTCCTCATAGAGGAGATGCTCTCTCTCAAAGAGTGGTATAACAGATCCTTGAAAATAATCAATAAGATCAAGAAGGTCCAAAGAAGCTACTATAGGTACCTAATTTTACTCTTGAAGTTTCTCTTATTAGATCACCTTACCCTCCTCTTCCTAGTTCTTTTCCTCTTGAATGGATTTCCATGAAGGAAAGGCTCTACACTTTTGAGGGGAAAGGAATGGAGGCTACAAGGTCTCTTGTTTGACTTTGGAACTCATGACCTTCTCCTTCTTTTGCCCACTACATTGAATGGATTTCCAAGATGGAATTACCTAGGTTCTTGAGGAGGGAATGATGGGGGTTAAATGATCTTAGATTTGCTTGAATGTATGACTTAGTTCCAATATGGGAAAGACGGAGGTCTCTCTTTAGCCTTTTGATCTTGGTTCTCTTCCTCCCTCCTTATTTTCAACTCCAACTCTTTGATTGGTTTACTTTATTCTCTTAATATAAATCCTCTTTAAGGTGGTTAAGAACATAAGAAGGCTCTTTAAGAGGGATGAGGGAGGTTTTTAGAGGTTCATATCCTAATTTATCTTGGGATCTCAATTCTATATCTACCTTACTTTGCCCACCCTAGGACTTCACCACTTGATTCCAACTTAGAACCTTGAAGGACTTCATAAGGGGTTCTCAAAGAAGGATATAGTCTTGGACCCAAACAACAAGCTATTCTATAACAAGCTCTTTGTTTATTTGATAGCTCCCTTAGATATATTTCCAAGAAGGAAAGGTCTAAGGAACATATGAATAACTGTGAACATTCAAAGGAGCACTTGGAATGGTCTCTTAGGGAGGAATGGATGGCATATAAGAAGGCTAAGGTGGTGTATATGTAGGCATAAAAGGTTGGTGAGGTTAGACCTATTATTCCTCAAGGACTTTTATCTTGTCTTTAATGCTGTAAATATAACCCCCTACATTCATCATGTCATCTATGAGATTGCTCCAATTTGCTCTCTTAATAGGTGTCCATTCTTCTTTTATTCACTACAATGACTCTCTCACATGATGAATCAGGTGAGTAGGGACATCTTGGACATAAAATCTCTATGAGATAAACTTTAGTGCATTCTTTCAAGGCTTATCAAATTCCACTTAAGTGTTGGTATGGATGGCTCATGATGGGGTTGATGAGGAACAATAATATGATGGGCTTGCTATCCATAAGAAGGACTAGGGCAATATGCTTGATGATGAGGATTTTGATAAACTAAAAAGCCTCCTCATAGCTTTGATAGGGATCATGTTAGGGTTCATAAGACTCATATGGATCATGAGGATCATATTGGGGTTGTTGATAAGTGGGTGGATAATAGGAGTAACTATCATAGTTGTTCATATTGACCTCATATATGAAATGAGATGCGAAAATTGATTAAAAACTTCATTAAGACATACCTATTCTACTCATAACTAGAAGCTTGATTTAGAGTCATCATTGGTGCTAATGTACTTGATTCCAAAGAATATAGAGGAGAGACACACTAACAATTTTCCTCTTCTTCTAGACCTAGTCCCACCAAGAAATCCATAACTATTAGCACTCTAGGTTGTACCCTAGTTGAAAGGAGGAGTGTTTAAGTCCTACCCTCAAACTTGGACTAATATAGGAATGGTCTAAAGATGTGGGTTACCTATATTTAGACTATACCTCTAATATTTTTAATGAGGCTAGCTCTTTTGATGCATCATTTTGCACCTTTGCTTCTAAAACCTAAAACTAGATGGGGTGAAAAGGGAAAAGGATTTACAAAATTAAAACCTATTGTAACTTATGGTGATGCACCATGAAGATTGTCCATCCACTCATACTTGAACCTCTAAAACACTAGTGAGATAGAAATAAATAATAGGATATATGACTAAAAATGCCTATCATACATCAACATTTCATGAAGTGGTTCATCAAGTGAGAAAAACCTAAGGGAGATGATGGAGAGGCATAGTTCAAGGAACTAATCTAGTCAACATGTCCACTATTGGATTCAATTAAATGACATCAAATACTAAACATAACTTGCATAACCATACAATCTACCAACTAGGTGAGATCAAGACTTAGCAAGGGAGAAGGCTCTACCACTTATACAAAACAAACTGATATGAACACACTAGGATAATATTATGAAATCTAAAAATAGTCATCTTATTTATCTCAAGAGGTTACTATTGACCATATTTCACCTTAGTATAATTTGTTCAACCATTTTCATGGAGATTCAAACAACAGTTGTAAGAATAGGTCATTTTAGAGGTCTAAAATTGTAAGTCAAGAAGGATAAAGTGTTTTATCTCCATTGTAGTGCAAGTTAGGGTCTCCACAAGTCAAGTCTTGGCCCTTCATAAACTTGAGTTACTCCTCAAGACCAATTTAGGTTCTCTGAATGACTTGACTTATAAAAATTTCATGAGTAGAAGTAATCCAGGTTTATGAACCTGAATTACTCCTTCCAATGCTTTGTAAATTTTAAATGATGTATGACTTTGGGTTTTCTAAGAAACAAATCATAAATTTCTTTATAATTAATGAGCAATGAGAGGTCCAAAGTGAGTAAGTAATAGGGCTTAGAAAACCCAAAATGGTCTTGATAATGCCTCTCAGATTTACCAAGGTTAAAGTCTTAAACATTTTTAAAGGACACATTCCCTTCAAAAAGGCCCATTTCAAGAAGTCTGAAGGATAGTTCAACTCTTTCAAAGGGAAATTAAATAGTTCAACTCTTTTGAAGGGTAGTTCAATTTTTCTGAAGGGAACTCCATTCTTCTAAAGGATAGTTCAGAAGTTTGAAGAATAGTTTAAATCTTCTGCAAGATAGTTTAATTTTTTTTGAAGGGTAATCCATTCTTTCGAAGGATAATTTAATTCTTTTAAAGGGTAGTTCAACTTTTATGAAGGGAAACTCCATTTTTTTGAATGGTACATTTCTAAAGTTATGAAGGTCTCTTACCCATCAGAAATGGAATTTTCACAAATTTGAAGGGTCACTTTCTAAAAGCTCGAAGACTTGGAGCATGAAAAACTTGAAGGAGCCTCAAAAATCTTGAAGACTTAAAGCAAAGACAAGTGTAAATCAGGTTTCCAAGGTTGCTTAACTTAATAATCTTGGTCCAACGACATAGTTCACCATCATGTTAAGATAATGAGAAGCTACCACATGGTGTGAGCTAGAGTAGAGTTAAATTATCAAAGACAGATGGAGGGTAATCCACAAGAATCCATTCCCAGTAGATCAATGACTCAAAATCACCAATCTGAGTCATTCCTTGAGGACCAATCAAAAAGGAAAGACAATCAAAATAGAATAAAAATAACTTCTCTCCATGCCATTATGCATCGTGACAAGCCAAGGAAAAGTAGTTGGGTGCTAAAATAAATTTCTAACAAGTGGATCCATTAGTATCAACCATTTTTGGCACCATCTCCACATAACTTTATTTTATTAAGTATCCATTGAAAAATAATCTCAAAGAGGACAAGCCAAGGACATTTAGGAGAGTGACATGGATCAATCAGAATGTCCTAATGAGCATCATTGACAAAGTCAGTTATGACTGAAAATGGAGACTTCCAATATAAATTATTCCTCTTATTGGTGATAACTACCTCCTCTTCTCTCTTTTCTCTTTGCTATAAATGTGACCCTTGGGATAATGTAAAAGCCATCCACAAAAGTATGGTGAAGCACTATTGAATTGTTTTGTCATTTCCTAACTTTAAGTAATCAAGAATAGGTCTATTCATTTCAAGTTATAAATAATTACCTGAGTGTGTAAGAGACATAGATTGACAAGTGATGGTCTCATATTTGTGTCCTTTGTCCTTCACATTTTGATAAGGAGTTTTAGTCTAATAGGTCATGTAGAGTGCATCCAAATGTATGAGATTTTGCATGTGTATAACCTTGTTTTAATTATATAGGTTATATTTCAATTTATTTACCATGTGTGATTTCATATGTCTCACCTATATATTAAAAAATTTATGTTATAACTTTTCATATATTGTTAATAGGCTTGCATTCTAATGTATCATGCAATCATGTATGGCATTCATGTGGAGGATAATTTTGGTGCATCACCATTTTTTAGATCAGATTTAACTTATGCATTTCTAACCCTTTTCCCTTCATCAATTTGGTTTAAAAATTTGTCATTTTGTTGACACACATACAAGGAGCTAGCCCTTCAAACCTAGAGGTTCATTTCCACTTATAGGCACACCCACATGCCTAGAAATGTCCCAATGTTACCCAAATCTAAGAGAGGACTAAACACATTCTTATAGGGTGTAATATTTGGAGACAATAGTTACAAGGCTCAATCTTAGAAGAGTCTAGTCATGCCCAAGAGAGGGATCTAAAATAATAGCTCGAAGGCTATACATATAGTAGAAGGGAAGCCAGAGAGGGGATTTTAGTACTCAAAGAGGGAGTCAAAATAGTTTTAATCTATTTGAAAAGTGGTTACAACTATCTATACAAATATGCTCATTCAAACCATTTGATTGAACTAGGTCACTCTAATTCATTGCATCATTAAAATATCCTCTATGATGCTCTATGGCATCTACAATGGTGAGATCAAGATGTTTCCAACTGGGTATTAGCAAAAGTACAATTACAACACTTAGATCCATCATTTAGAATCATGTCTTACTACAAATTACTAATAAGTAGTTGTCAAGTACAAATTTTGGCATGCATAGTGGAGAGAGAGAGAGAGATAGAGAGAGGTCATTTTCTTATAATTTATCTTGGGGATGATCTATCAGGGTCCACTTGCTTGCCTTCGTGGCACCCTTTATAAAGCTAGTTCCTTCCATCTAGAAATGGTGAACATAGTTAGGGAAGGATCCCTTTATGATGTAAACCCACAAGATAAAGTTCCATATTTAGCCACCAACTTGTTAAACTTTGCCTTATATCAGGTTTGAAAGACATATTTTTCCTTTGAGGAGCTTTATCAATAATGTCTGGTCCTTTTTACACATTTTAGTCCAACTTATATTGTATTTGAGCTCAATTATATGTATTTTCACCAACTTGAGTCATATTATTTGATTTTATTGAGTCAAGATTCTCCATTAACCCTAGTAAAAAATGCCCTAGCTTAGTCCTTTCCCATTGGCTATTAGTAATCCAACATGAATCATTAACCCTTAACTTAGCTCATTCTGTTAGATTTGATAGGTATGAATGAATGTGAGCCCTCAAATATATCTTTAAATTTTCAACCTTGTTCTACTTATGCCACATGTCAAACATGCATTAATACTCAAGATCCTATTATCAATCTATAGTTTCACATACATGTGACATATGTTGACCCCTCGAGCTCTCTAACTATTTGACTCATCTTATATCATTAGATTGAGATGTATGATCAAGCGAGGACCATTGATCTTGTTAGGACCCATTGTTTGAAATCTAATGGCTATTATATGGTCTTAAAATTGATGTCTTCACTCTTGTCATTTGATGTTTGTGCAACCATCAAATTTAATCTCAACTGCTCTATCTTTAAATTTGGCATTCGTGTGATAGTCATTCATCATTTCATAAAATGTAACTGATGTTTGCACAAATGTATTTTTAAACATATGTATATTTTTTCCTAAGCCTTATTTTGATGTTTTCATGAAGTCTTATGCATTTTGACCAACTTTGAAACCTTGGATCTTGAAACATGAAAATCATAAAGGCATCAAACTTTTGGAACATGTTCTTAAGTTCAAAAGGGACAAACCCATTTGATCTACTAGTCTTGAGAGATTTTGAAGAAAAGATATTCAAAGTTAAATATGTCTAGTCCATAACTTCTTCTACATGACATCTTGCTAATGACTAATCTCAAGTGACTAAGTATGGGGAACTTAACAAAAATACCTAGAAGCCCATCTTTACACATAGATAACTCTGTTTGTGCTTTGATGGAGGACCTTAGAATTAGAGCATAGAAACTTAGGACCAATTTGAACAAACCCATGTGGTAACCTTCCTTTACAACTATTGTACATGTGAGATATATCTTCATGAAGATGCTCACTCAACTCTGCTAGAATTTTCTTGAAAAAGGCTAAGTATGGGAAAACAAGTAGGAAGTGACTGAGGAGACAATTTTGGACTTTTGTAACTTTTGATGCACTTGGATGGAGGACCTAATATTTGGAAAATATGAGCTTGGTATAAAAGGGAAGAAACCCATATAACCAATTTCCTTTGATTTGTCCACATGTGTGATATATGCCCCCCTAAAAATTACCTATTTGTATTTTTTACCACTAGACCTAAAATGTCAAGATGATTACAATGAAGGACTGGATGAAATAAATGCACTTCTATATCTATTTCAAGAAAGTTTGACACCTTATAGGGGATCTAAAATTTTGGACCATGTTCCAAATGCTTAAAAACACATGAGAACTTGCATGGTCTCTTCTCCTTTGTAATCATGGACCCTTTTCTGAGTCTTGGATCTATTTCTTCATCAAGCCATGAAAAAGATTCATATGTGGGCCAAAATTGGCCAATAAATGGATTAACTTATGACAAAATAAAACATTCAGCTATATTTTATCAAGAGGTTTTGTATATTCTCATGGGTAAGGACACACCAGGTGAATTCTACTCTAAGCATTCGTAGACCTATATACTGTAATTGTGTCCAAGAAAGAAAAGAATAATTAAACCATCTAATAAATGTAATATTTTTGATAAGTATTATATTACATACCTTATTCTATCTTCCTCCTCAACATTAAATTCTTTCAATAAACTCTCTATCAAATATATTAATTTATTAATGTATTTATATGGGTGAGGGCCCCAATACAACCCTATTACCATATTATCAAAAAAAACTTATCTTAACATGTAAAATGGGCATGTGCCCATTCTACACAAGTATATAAGAATATATTGGATTCTTAGATTCATAAGTGATAATATTCTTATATAGTTTGTGTATTATTAATGGTATATGAGACTATGGAAATTTTCTTTGTATTTTTTGCATTTTATATTATATTGGTCTTCACAATTATTTGTTATTGGTATTTATATTTTTCATAATTATTAAATCCTTATTTTCAATTATTAATAGTATGGGGTATGGGCATGATCATTATAAATTTATGAAATGATGCCATTTATTGCATCAAGTTCATATTGATCACAATCTTGGAATTAAGTATCTTGTCCATCTGCTCAATTTTTATTACTCTCCATTGATTACTTTATATTTTGACTTTTCACATGTATGTCATAATGTTTAATTAATGATCCACTTGGAAGTTCCTAGTACTTTGATTTGATTCATGAAATTGAAATTACTAATGGAGTTATAAGCGATCAACTTACCTATTTCATTTAGGCAAACGACATTGGATTTTGTGACACCTTTCATTGACTCACCTGTCTTGGATCCATTTACCCAATGAGATTTTCATGGACAAAGACTACTATCCCTTATTTTCTCTTGTTTGATAACTACCATTTTTTTTTAACTTGTGTGTATTTATTTTTTCCAAGCTACCATTTACCAATTTTTAACTTGGGGTTTCATTTTTTACTTTATGTATTTCTCTCATGCCAGCACTTGTTGTTTGTCCATTATTAATATTATTATTTATGTAGCATGGTAAAATTCTACGCATTTAAGATAATAAATTTATCAATTAATAATATAATAATATTTGATTTTGTAGAATCTATATGTGCCCATTCTACACAAAATAGAAATACTGGATTCTTAATTTATAATATTCTTTTTGTGACCAACATCTCCCTTATCTCAGAAGAAAAGGGGACCCCTACAAGGAATGTTTTTAAATTTTTTGCCTTTTTATTGAGAAAATTATGACCTTCATTTGATTCTAAAGTCACAGACATCTATCATATCACATTGTCTAAGTTTTTTATTTTAGTTTTGATAAATCCCCATTTTTTTATTAAAATATATTTCATGGGTTATATATTTTCAAGATATGATTCCCACCTTGATTTTTTAAAATTATTTTTTCTTCATAAAAAATATGGAATATAGGTAGGTCCTAGAGTCTTAGTCCCATAATCCAACTAGCCCTTCCTCTAAGGTTAATTTTAATAGATAAGTATCCCTCCATTTGTAAGTCTAGGTGCTATCAGATTTTTTAGACCACTAGGATGCTCTATTGAACAAGGGCTTGCAATGTGTACTCTTACACCCAGAGTTTTCATAATTATTAGAGACCCAAGAGACTAGATCTAATATGATACCACCATTTTTAATCATACACCAATAACTATTAGAGCTTGAGAGGTTTGATCCAATTAGATATCTCCACATGTATACTTACACCTATATTTGTCAAAGCACTGGGAGGCCTGATCTAAATAATATCACCACATGTACTTTTTTTACATCCAAATAATTATACACCTAGAAAATATTGACTGCATCATCCCCTTAACACTATAATAATTCTAGGAAATCATCGTGTACATGTCCATGGGATCCCACAATAGACATATATGGATGTATAGTGTCACAGGTATGGCTATAATATTCCATAGTTATGATTTTAATATGCTAAAAGCTCCATTGAAGAATTCCACTAACAATGTAAATGGATATGGGCCATAGTGATTTAAAATCATAAAAATAAGACATGTGGATCTCATTAGACACTTATTTTGATAAAGAACTACTATGTAGCACATGATTGAGATACAATGTCATTATCAATTTGGTAATTATGATCAATCAATAGGATTATAAGAAATGAGAGCAATGACGTAGATGACTATTCCCAATGACTATTATATGATCTATTTATAGTTAGAGGCTAAAATTTAAATTTCATCAAAAAATTCAACTTGTTTAGGTTTGACTTGATTTAATTTTAATCAAAATAGATCAATATGAGAGTGAAAATTTGAGTTAGATTACAAAACTAAAGTCACTATTTTAAAAGATGTTCTTAGAAATTGGATAGAAATACTATCTTAATAATTATATATTATTACTCAAATTAATAGGTTGATAAAGTTATTTATATGTACAAAAATAATTGCCTTTATTTATAGATACAAAAACAATTCCAACTATCAACTATAAAATTGATCAATTTCCATATAAATATGCAACTTAGTAATATTTTATAGCTTGTACCAATCACTTTTATAATCCAAAATAATTCCATCTCTCACTATAAAATTTAACCAAATATTATGGGGTTTGTATACATAACTTATTGTAACAAATACAAATTATGTAATAGTAGTAAGATAACTCAATTACATTTGTTAATTATTCTTTTGTATGTTTCCAAAGAGTGATGTATATTTGGGTGTAACCCCACATGATCTAACCATGTACATAAGTGTGTTAATATTTTCTTATGAATGTCATGTGACATCAAATTGATAGCTTATAATAAATACAAAGAAAAGGATTTTTTTGTCATAGACAAAACAAATTTTATCACCTACAAATAATATGTTGTATGTCCCATTCAATGGTGTGTACTTGTCTATAACCTTTTCCATGTTTTAATGTATATTGGCACAATATTTATTTTATTTTATCCAATCAAATTGTCACTAATTTATCACTATGATATCCCCCATGTAAAAATAAATTCCACATTCTATATCCATTCAAAGTGTTGAATGAAATAATGTTGTACTCTTGAGTTCAAGTACATAAACCACAACCCAATATTTAAATTTTCCTTTTCAATCTTCAACAAGTTAGGATAAATGTATAACTGAAGTATTTGTAACATGAATATTAAAATTTTAGGTCTTTAGTCCATTATTTAAATTTAGTTGTCCCTAGAACCCCAAACAACACTCATTTCACTCCCATTATCAACAAATTCCTTCCAAGTGGAACAATAATATCTAAAATAGTCAACCACTACAAGAATTCTTTTTAAATAACAAATTAATTACTAGTATTTTATTCAAATAAAGTTCATGACACCATTGCATAATAGTTTATGTTGAACATTCAGTTATTTATGATAAATTCGTAGTTACAAAAATGGTTAGGTAGAATATCATAGAATCAAAAATTCTTGGTGAAAAATTATTTTTTTCAATGGTACTTATTTATCAATAAATCATGATTAATCAGAAAAACATAAAATATTAATATAAAAAAATGCTAGAAAAGTACAAAAAACTATTTTTATTTAAATTTAAAGTATATTTTAAAATCCTATATGAGAACTAAACCAAATATGAATGAAAACATCTAAGAATAAGTATTAACATTGGATAGTAATGAAAATTGAATAATGCTCACAAAAAATATTTTATATAAGTAGTGTAAACTCAATTTCATTTATTTCCTAGTTCAACACTCGTCAAATATAAAGTTGGATCTTATTTAAAAAAAAATCTTACATCATCTTCATCCCAAGTCAAGGCTAGTTGTGTAAACAATGTCAACATAAGACATTTTTCCTTTGTAAACTCTTTTTTAGATAAAACCTTTATTAGAACAAATTTTTTTCTTGAGGTACACCTTTATTTAGTGGGTTGACTACAATAGTTCTTGTAGAATTAAAAATAATTTTGGGTTCCTTCCAAATCGTATCTAAATTCTTAATAACTATTCTCACATTTTTTTTTCAATTCTCAAAATTAAAAAAAAGTAAATGACATGCATCCACTTTAGAATTTAGCAGTAGTTTCATTAAAAAAAATTGTATATTGACATGTGTATCAGACATAGATTGAATTAAAATTTAAACTATGAAAAAACAATCATTAAAAATTGGTTTAAATGTCCTCTTGGCTATATATGCTTGTTGTTGACTTAGAATGTAGTGTTATTATTTTTTGAATAATATTTTGAGTTAATAATCCAAGTCAAAAAGAAACAAATATTTTTTTGAGACATTATAGATAATAATAATTTTAAGATTCAATTTATTTTTGAATGTTATTATATTAATATACATGTTAATGCTTTACTTGCATTTTTAGGAATTTACACAAATTGTACATCATCTCCAATCAACTATACATAATAATTTAAAATTATAATTATTTAATTCTTGACAAACATAATCAAATGAATTATATTTGGACTTAGTCATGAAGTTTTCAATAATTGATTATTAATTTAAGTAATAATTAATACATTTTTGTGAGCTAAGTTTGATAATTATTGATGCATACTCTGATATAGTTGATGTGTTTACCATAACCAATTATATGTTCTACTAATGTTCATCTTGTTGGTTAGATGTGACCTATAGCTCTTTGCTTGTCTCCACTTGATTTGAAGTTGAGTTTTCATTTAATTCATCATTATTTTTAATGACTTAATAATTTATACCAACATGAAATATACAAGTTTATAATAGGAGTTCAAAATTATTTAGAATGGGTGACCACCCATAACTTCTAAAATACATTGAGAAATATAATATATAGGATTGAGGGATGCATATTATCAGAAACACTTCAGTGTTATATATTATTAATTACTCAATAGTATATTATGTATTTAAAACTTATGATCCAAATAATTGACTTCAAATATGAAAATAATTTAGTGTGTAACTATGCAAATTTTATGATATAAATTATTATCAAACCATGTACATACTTAGGGGTGTCATGAGATATTTTTAGTATTTTTTAAGAATCATATCTTTCTATGGATTTTTAACTATGCATATTATTGAAGTAATATTTAAATATGTGATGACTTGTATAACATTTAAGCCTCCATAAGGTATTAAAATAGTGGATGAGTCTGTGTTTTATTTTGATAAAATATGCTTGTAAAAATTAACATATCTATTTAACATGAAAGGATGATATAATAAGATAATCCCAATATTATTTAGTCTCACAATGCCTAAGGGATTAGTATGTGACCAAATGAAGTGTTATTTCAACTTTTTTATTGACCCTATCTTTTGAATCATTCACACTATAAATTATAAATACCACTAATAGTCCCTCAAACCCACTTTCCTCCTTCAAAAACTTGTAACATCCTTCAAAAATAATTTTATTATTATTTTTAATCTTTTCCATGTAGATACATATAAAATAATGAAACAAGTAAGCTTTGAGCATTGGAATAAGAAATATGCACACACAAGTCATTTCACTAGATCCAATGCCTGAGAGTAGATATATAACATCACTTTGTGTGACATCGGTGAAAACATTACAAAAATATATAATAACCATGTTTAGACTTAGAGAAAGATGGTGTTCTAGTCTTCCCAATGTTCTACCCAATATAAAATAAAATGCAAACTGATATGTGAAATCATAAGTATCTTCCTCCTTTGGTAAATATTTTTTATGTAAGTGATGATACATATAGCTATAAGAGGTCCATATAATCATTTGATATCTCTATATTATCTTTTATTATTGTTTGGATCCCTTACCATGTTTTTTTTCTCTTTACATTTATAAATTCCTAATATATTTGAATAAAGTGAGTTTCATGTATGCAAAAAAATTCTATCACATTTGATGCATCACACCCAAAAATATCTACTTCTTTGGGAACACGTGAATTCACATATTTTATAATTTTCACCCTTGAGACTTTGGTCTCCTTCACTCTTTTGTAATAGACACTTAAAGCTTTTACCTTCACACTAGGGTCAAAAATCACCTTTATCCAAATCTATATACTCACAAATTTGAATATGAGTAAATCCAATTCTTCCACAAACATACCCCATGTGCCTCTAAATAAATCTATTGTAAATTTATCCAATAAAATTGGCTTTAAATCTAGGTCATTATTTTTCCGAGGGCTATAATCTATCCCATAATTTTTATAGAGATAAAAAACTAGAACCCATTTTTACCATATGTTGTTAGGAAAAACGAGAAATGATAGCTTATCATTAAGGCTGTCTAACTTTTATTTTTTTTTAAATATTCATAATCTCTTTTTCAAATGTTTGTATACAAACATAAAAGCAAATTACATTAATAAGGCATACAAAGTAGTTAAATGAATATATTTTTTGTTCATTTTATTATTAGCTAAACTGAATTCAATATTTAAAGTACCTTTCAATTAACTACCTTTTTTTCCCTAAACTAGGGTATTGTGGTCTCTTTCCATGATCTATAATGCCTTGAATTTGTACAACTAGCTAATAAAAAAATTAGAACCTATTTTTTTTAGACATATTTTAGTATTTTTAGATATTGATTATCTATTTTTTTATGGATTTGATAGAAATAATATGATCTAACCTTTGTTTTAATCTGACATGAAAAGATGTAAACTCATGGTTTTTTAGAATAATTTTCATAGCTACGATGGTATGTTGTCCATCAATGATGTATAAGTTAGGCTTTGGATCCTACAATTCATGATCAAGATCAATGTCCAAGATATCACTAGTTAATTTTTTTAAGAGAATAAATATTATCTCCCACTGAAGAAGGACAAGATTACACAACATTGAGCTAACTAGTCTATTAACATTGGCTAAATCAAGGGATCAGTATTGGTATTTAACAAGAGCTTGGTGAAAGCATTCAATTCTAATATTGAACAATTTTTCATTTAATAGGAAAAATTTTCTCTCTTTAGATGTTAAATATTAACTTTTATTAAATTATTGTTTAGCTTACTTCAATAAAAAAATTTCCCTTGTATATGCACTTAGATATTGGAAATGTGATACTTAAGTTTCTTTTTTCAGCTTCACCAATAGTTACCTCTTTACATATGTAAACATTTTTGAATGGAAAAATTTCTTCCCCATTTATTTATCCATATTTAAGTAATGGGTGACAGATGAAGTGAATGCATATTAACATAGACTTCTGAATGTTAGTTTAGTTGTATTACAAATATTTTCATTAGATTCCACTCTAGTGGTGTCTTCATCTGTAAATGGTTCAATTTTCCTACCATAAAAAAAGAAAGAGTATTTCTGATGTTTTGTCAAGAAAAATTTGTCACAAATTATTTCACCCTCGAAGATATTTTTAAATCCTCCTCTATATTTGGGAAACATGAGAATACTTCTGGGTATGTGGGTTTGCCTTTGGTAGAAGTAGACCTCTAAATTTAGGAGCTAGCTCCTTGAATTTACATTGAAATGCTTATCACCTACTTAACTAATTAATTATGGAAAAATAGATAGAAGTTTGCATAAAATGAAATTAATCTAAGGGGTTAATACATCATAATTAATTTTTTAATACCATTATAATTATTTCACTAAGAAACAAGACCTATAACACTATCTCTAAAGTCCTAGAATGCTCTAACATTAGTATTTCAATATGAAGGTGACATACATGAAGACTATCCAAATTAAATGAATGAAAGATTATTTTCAAACACTAAGGTAAATTTTAAACCTTAAAATAGATCCATACACTTGATAACACTTCATATGAGCTACTAGAGTGGAACAACTTGAATCAAGCATGAAAGGATTGAGAGAAAACAAAGATAGATGAATATCTCTAAATTATTCACTATACATATCTTCACACACTTTGAAAAGATGATATATGAAATCAAAACAGATTTTATTTATTGTTATAAGGAAAATTAAAATGTCAAAAGTAGAAGGGATTCACCATACATGGTGTGGAAATAGTTTACAAGAGACAAAATGGCTACTACTTATAAAATTTGAGAGAGGAGAGAAGATAAATAAGTCTAAGAGTCAAAAATCCAATTTTCAAGCTAAGAAAATGAGTTAAATATATAATATTATTAATTATTATATATAAAATGTAAGGTATACTTGGACAAATATCCCTCAAAACATGAAACTATTGAAATGTGGCATAAGACTCTTCATTTGCTTGCCTAGAAACTACTTTCATCATTTGGCCTTCCATGAGCACTCCATAGAATAAAAAAATAGTTGAGATGATTTAAATATTAGGGAGGGGTTTTAAACATTCTCCAACATACATTGAACGTGTCCCTAATCACTAAAAAAAATTGGACATGATTTATCACTACTTACAGTCATAATCACCCTTCTTTTCCTCACCTCTCACACTTGGTACCAAAATTGTATTTAGTTTTCCAATATAATCCATAAAATGGAGTGTATGAAACTTTTAATAATACCTCATTCCTATATATTCATTAGGCATACCTTAAAATTCCTCCCATATAGAGTTTTCACCTTCTTACTTGGTGGTCATTCCTTGTTCATTATGCCAATTTGGGTTGGCTAAGATGAAGGTGTTATTAGAGGAACTTATGAGCTTATATAAAACAATAAATAGACATGGTAGGTTATCTTAGGTCAAAATATATCTCCAAAAATTATTTTCATCTCTTGAAAACCTTTTGTACTTGCATAATACAAAAATCTATCAAGAAAATCTCTTTAGTGCCCTGTCTATACAAATAGGGTACAATTTAACTTGTTAGGAAGGATCTATGTGGAGCCTTATAAAATATCAAAGTCATTTCCCAATAAAAATATCCCCTTATATGTTTTTACTTCTTCATCTTTCCCATCAGGTCACTACCAAGGGTTTTGGAGGGTTTAGAGATGTTTTGGCCCTTAAGTTTTGTTCATACAATCCTGAAGTCCAATATCCTAAAAAATGCCACTAAAAACTTGTTTTTGACCCTCATAAACATATAAAAAGTTCTAAATCTCCCATGTTATGTGTCGGTACAAATATGAGATTCCAATATTGCCTTCTTGGGCTTATCTCTTCATTATTTATAGGCATGAGTTAGTTTAAGCCAAAATATAGCTTTTTGTGGTTTCCTTTTCAAGATGAAGGATATAAAATTATTTATACCTCCCCAATAAGGTGTTAAAATTCTTATAAATTCTCATATGGTGTTAGAAATTAAGTTTAACCCCTTTTAGGCATTTGGCCTAGACTAGGCCTAGTGGGATTTGACTACATCCATTTGGGTTTGGATCACCCTGTTGAGATTATAGAACCTATGAATTGATTTTCATGTTAGTACATTTATATACAAATTTACACAACTCCTTTAAATGTTTCATTAGTCCTTAAATCACCCTCTCATCACTTTCATGACCCACCTACAGGGTTTAGCCTTTTAGGAGTGCCTTTTTCCCTAGACAAGAGGATGGTATGAGGGGCTTATCCAAGTGGTGGGGACACTATATGTAAATTTTCAAGGTTTTTTGATACTCCTAACACCCTCAAACACCATCAAATCCAAGATAGACTTCTTGAGAATGTTGACTATATGCAAGATGTTAAGTATGGAATGTAGGTTATCTTTAGAAACTTCTCCATGTCAAGTTTCCATACTATGTAAGTTTTATGAAATGATCATGATACTTTATATTCCATTTCAAACATTTCCACACCGAATTTTATTTTCTATCTTTTCAAGATATGGCTTTCTCTTGACTAGTGTTTGATACATTGTGACTGTATTCTATGTTATTTGCTCCAAACTACCATACTTATAGTTAATCATTTACATATCATACCCTATGTTTTTTTTCCACCATATTCTTGAGGTTTATAATTCCATATATTCATTTTGATCCATTCATACCATTCTCATGCTATGTCAACACCAATAACACTATGTTCTAGCTCACTGTTAACTACAATCAACTAGAGTTGAACATTGTCAAGGTAAAAAAGGTCCTATAGGTTATATTTTAACTCTCTGAAACATGTGTCACATGGTGTAAGATATATTGAAATAGTTTAGTCTCATTTAATTAGTGAAATGTATCCATATACTTCTTAGAGCTTAAGACTAGTACTCAACAATTAGGATATAGCATGTCACCTTTTTTTCAAACCCATAGGTGTGCATTTTTAGGTCAAAAGAGGGTCTTTTAGGTTGCTTTGTAGGTCAAAACCTTTTAATCCAATCTTGGTTGATTCTCCTTGAAACACTGGTGCCCCCTTAACTTTAAAATAAACACCTACTATGAAGATATGTTCTTACCTTACTATCTTTGGGAAATGATGTCACTTAGAACTCCAAGTACTATAGTAAACACTACCTTTTTACAATGAACAAATATATGGTTTGGAAGCATCCTTTTCATCACTTGTGGGACCAAACACCCACTCTCCTTTTCAAAACTAATACCCATTTATAAGGATTACAATATGAATGTAATTAACCTCATCAAGATTACTTATTACCTCATCATATGGTAACATCAAAAGTGGCTTGGGCTCTATTTTTGAGCTTTTAAGGAAACCTATACCGAAACTAAGTTTCTACATATGCACATAACCTTTCAAGTATGCCTTCTAATATAATGCCTCAAACATGGTTCTCATGACTCATCTCAACCCTTCAAGCTTCTATGAATTTTTCTAACATGATTGGATTTCTCTATAAATACCTTTAGGGCTCTGTGTAAGCCCACCTATAGGTGGGCATTTCTGCATACCAGTATAAAATAAAAGACATGAAAAATTTACATATTTTATAGGCCTACAACCAATCTTAGAGCCTCCATCAAATCTAAAATGTATTCCTTCCAACATGAAATAGTTAAAACCATTTAAAATGACATTTCAACATGCTCGACCTTCATGGGGAGCCTGTAGATGCACATTCAATGGTATAAGACTATGTGTCTTAGAGAACTAATTGTCATAGTTAGTTTCATTTAATTAGAGATGTTTATATTGTTTTTTAATGCTCCAAGAATGTGTCTAATAACCTAAGACACTTAAATACATCTTCATTACCATGCTAATATCTTCACACACCATGACTATAAATGAATGCAAGCTTAGAGATGACTATGTTTATCATATGATTACATCATTCATAATGCTATATATTGAGATTTAACCTTTAAATGAGAGATATTATCATGTCATACTCATTTGAAACCATTACAAAGGAGTAAAATATCTATAATTGATGGACATGTATGCAACTTCACTAACATATTCCACCTACAACCTAAGAGGTTTAAACTCATAAAATAAACTCCAAATATTAAACCAAATATTGAAAACATTATATAATTAATTCCACATCTTCTATAATAAAATTCACTAAATGGACTATGCAGACTACCTCAAATAGAACAAAACTTGTAGGGTGTGGGAAACAACATGAAAAAATAGAAAATCAAATTATTAAGCATGGTTCATCAAGGAAAAGTGACCAATTTTGGAAATATTTCTATGAAAAGTAAGTTTACTAAGTTTACTATCCATCACCAAGAGAATTTTACATGAAAGCTCTCCTACTGGTCATACCATTAAAAGACTTATTAACCAGTTTTGTATGCCTAATGGAGTGATGGAGAAGAGAAATGGGTTTAATCCATTTTTGGCACTTAAAAATTAGATAAATCATGTAAATGGAGTTATGGAATATTAATATCCATTCCATAATCTTTTTTCTACATGCCACTCTCCTCTATAGGCCATACAACTACCAAAACTTCTTCCTTTCCACTTGTTTTCTTGATTTTAGTTAGGAACCTACAAGTTTCAATTATTATTAACATTTATAATAGGAAATATGAAATATTGGATGTTATAATATATTTTATAACACTTGTTTACTCAATAAAATCATACCACCCTCATAAGTGACTCTAATATGCACCTAAATGATATAAAAATGACACAAGGACAAAATTGGACTATGAACAAGCTATAAACACATTAAATGGAATAAAAAAATATCATGACACACCCTATATAATTTTAATATACCCATATTTCAATTTTTGGACTATAGAGGGTTAACCTATTTTGACTTGTGGTGAAAATAATCAACATTCTTGGTGATTTCCCAAGGATGGTATGCTTGCTATGCCAAGACCAATATCCTAATATTGTCCATTGGACCATGAAGTAAACTATACAAAATTTTGACAGTAATTTTTCCTTTGAAACCATACCAAACATGAAGGAAACACACACAAAAAAAGACACACTAAAGGGAAACAAACATGTGTTCAATTAGAACACAACACAACCGAAAGAAAGACACACACTCATAATATACTATTTACAAAACCTCACTCTTGATGTGAAATATATCTTACCATACTTTATCTAGGGTTAAATATGGTTCCTCTTGCATCTTTTTCACTCCATGAAGGCAATCTAGTATGAGGAACATGTTCATCATCAATCACTTGAATATGTGTATGGTCAAGAAGATTAACAAATATAGGTCTTCTCATGCCTCCAAGTGGAATATTTGGGGCCTTAATGGATGTTATTTTATTATCTCTATAAGACTTTATTGTAACTTAAAGTTGATTTATCTTCATCATATTTGATCTACACTCCTCAACTTATAGAATAAGAGTGATAAAAGCTACCTCATGTTTGTGCTCTTTTAGGTCATCATGTGATTGATACATGGATTCATCAAGATCTTATTATTTATGTTATAATACCTTTGAATGTGACTCAACATTAGATTGAGCTCTTAACTATCCTTGAAGCACAAAATTTTCTACCTTGACTCCATTAGGTCCTTCTAGGACTGCAAGCTTTTGAATAGTAGTAAGACTCTTAATTTCATGCTTGATGAGACTTTCTTTTCCTTGCTCAATATAACACTTAACATCATGATTTCTAGGATCCTCTTACATCTCGTTAGATATACACTTCTTAGGAGGGGAAGGATTCTTACTTAACTCATCATATTCTTGACATATGGTATTGAACCTTAGCCATAAGCCATCCTCCTATTCCTCATGAGTGTCATCATCAAAGGTAGATTCATCAATAGAAAGAAGAAAGACATCATTCTTCTCACTATGGTGATCAATTAGATTATTCAATCCATAATCATCATATAAATGAATCAATTAGTTACTCTCATCAACTTGTGAGAAAGAATTCTCAACACGTACCTTAACTCCCTCAAATGGTTTTTCATAGATGATATAGGTGCCAAGGTTGGTTTTCTCAAAGTATGCATAAAGATGATGTTTATAATAATATGCACCATATTCATCTATAAATAATTTAGATATTCCCTCAAGTTTAAAATTACCATCATCCACATTAGACTCTTCCTTCTTATTAATTACATAATTCAAATTTGAACTTGCTTATACATAAGGCTCAATGTGCAATCTAGCAAGAGGATAAGTTATTATGTTCACTTTGGTTCCATACCTTGTACTAAAGACCAAAAAGGACAAATAATATAAGATATATCCACCTATCTTGGATGTAAATTCTCTTGAAATGTAGATTGAAAAATGAGTAAGAAGGTCAACAATAACAATGTCTTAAAGGATGGGAAAACTAGGATAGTCATGGAGGAAAAAATTCAATTTTTTTATTAGCCCTATTGTCTTATCAGGTCTACCATCTAGATGAAGCACTCATTTTTTATGTGGTTCATACTTTAGGCCCAACTTATTAGTTATAAATTTGGGCATGATTGATATAGAGGCTCCACTATCAACTATGCAATTGTGTACTAGTTTATCCCCCATAATGAGAGTGAGGTAGAGGCTTATCAACTTTAGTAGATGGTTCAACAATGTTATTAGGAGTTGAATTATTAGGGACTGTCATGCTTGCATCCATACTTTGCTAATTTTTAGGAGGATTAGATGAACTTTTAGGCATGTTATTACCATATCTTAGAGCCTTAATCTTAGCCCTTATGTTGTTTAAAACATAGGTTCCTTGGTTGAGCAAAAAATTATATTACACCTATAATTTAGTGAGACTTTGTCCTTGAGGATGCCGATCTTCACTTGCTTGCATTAAGACTTTATCTTCAGCTAATAGGAGAGGAGTGAATCCTCCTTGGGAAACTAGAGATTTTTCTCCACCCTCATTTACATCCATGAATTGGCCTTGTTTCCAATCTTCCCCTTATATGAATTTTATATGCACCCATACCATTTTCCTTATGTTGTATGTAGAATTGGGATTATACACATTGGAAAACCTATTGAAGTTAGGGTGACCTTGACCTCTTCCTTGGACATATTATTGACCATATTGTTGTTCGTAAGGATAAGGATTTTTGTTATCACCTAGTTTCATATTGGTTTCCCTAAGTTGAGCTTCTAAGTTTTTAATTATTGCATATGGATCAGGTTCATATACCTTCTTAGGAGCACTCCTAGGCTTAGCATTCACATTAGGAAATTGGGTAATGCTTGGAGTAGTAGCTAGAACATTAAGAAACAAAGGAATATACACTTAAGAGGAAAATTTCTAGCTTTAATGAGGTCATTCTCAGCTCTAATGATGAGTTCATATGATTTGAGAAGAGTGAAACCACCCATGGATTAAATAATTATAGAAATATCAATACCAATGGCTCTCAAGTATGTAGGGAAGACAAAACTAGTAGGTAGTCTCATGGGAGGAGGCAATCTATACCAATTCTTTTGAAACATCTCATTAAAGTCATGCATTATTTCTTTGGGGGCTCTTTTCATCACATTGAGTTGATGTATGAGATAATTATGGTCACTTTCATCCTAAAAACTTGAATTTAATAACACTCCAAAGTCATCCCATGATGTGATAGATCCATCAGATAAAGTCCTATACTAATCAAGTGCTTTCCCTCTAAGGGAAATGGCAAGGAGTTAGATGACAATATTCTCCTCAGTGACATTATGGAAACTAAAAAAAAATTGGAGATATCCTTGATGGTAAAGAAGGCATGTTTCCTATCCATTATTCCTTAAATCTCTTCACTTTCTTGTTAAGCATAGAATATACTAAGAGGGGGGGGGGGGGTGAATCAGTATATTATATATCTTATAAAACTTTCCCTTTATCAAATTCCACTTAATCAAACATTCAAGATATGCAATAAAACTCAAACAATAAACATCACACAAGATAGAGAGAGACACCAGATATAACGTGGAAACCCAATGTGGGAAAAACCACATAGAATCAATCTCAAATATATTTGTGAGAATAAACCCACAGGAGCACCATACCCCTTTGCCAAGTACAAACCTCAGCTATAATTCAAGATCACCAACCCACAGGAGCTTCAAACCCCATTGCTGAGCACCAAACTAGCTACTATTCGTGAGCACCAATGCCTTTGTCGAGCACCAACCTAGAAAAAATTTGTGAGCACCAACCCACAAGAGCACCAACCCCTTTGTGTATACCAAACACTTATCTCTCAATGTTGCTATCTTCAACAATGATAGATCAATACAACATCTCCTTCCTCTCTCTCACCTTTGCTCTTCTAAGCTAGATATAACAAATAATAATCATTTTCATCTCTCACAATTACTCTTCTAGGCTAGATATTACAATATCAAATCAACCTCTATCTCTCATATCTACAAATGGCTTCTCAAGCCTTTATTTATAGCTTTCTAAATGACCTTTGGCCTTCCCCCTTTGTGACCCTTCAATCATCATGGAAAATGGCACCAATCTTGGATGACCCTTCATATCCAAGCATTTGAAAAGTCATGTGGTGACCCTTCATGACCAAAAACATCCTTCTCACTTTTGTCCTTATCTTCGGTGATTTTTCATATTCCTCAAAGTGTCCCTTCATGAGAAATTGCACCTTTACTCTTTTGTCTTCACTTGGTGACTCTTGGTATTCCCCAAGATGACTCTTCATGAGAAAATGCATCCCATCCTTCTTTTGTCTTTATCCTGTGGCTCTTCGACTTTTCCATGGGCCCTTATTTTGTCTCATATGCAACCAAAAATATATTCGTTAATATTAAATAAATATTAACTCATATTAGCCAAGATATACTTATTACAAACAACATTAAATGCAATGGGGCATTTATCACCAATAATACTAAACCTTTGACATCAATGAGAATATTTCCAACAATCTCCCCCTTTGTCATTGATGGTAACCTCAATCTTGAAACTACCACATCCTGTCACCTGCACATACCATCATTTGAAAACATACAGTAACTCCCTCTTACTATAGCAACCTGTACCTATTCCCTGTACCTATTTTTTTACACATGTACTTGTACCTGTACCTATACCTATTATTCTCCCCCTTTGACATCAATGGCAAAGGGCCTACCTAGAGCTAACACTTAGCTCCCCCTCAATTGATGCTGAACATCAATGGCAGGAAGTAAAATAAATTACTCCCAACTCTTCTCACCATCTTTAAGAAGATATCTGATAATGCATATTAATCTTTACCTATCCTTTGAGAATCTGCAATCAACTCATTTGAATATTTCCTTCTAATCTCAAAAACCATCCACATGAAACTTTAAGGTGTATCCTTGAACACATATTTAACTTACACTCAAAATATTATGCTTACAAAACATTCTTAGCTTTGGCTCTACTAATATCCAAAATTAAAATACCTTTTCTAGCTATCCTGGCAGTGGTTTTATCTTCAAATTTCACTATGCCACCATTGATCTTCTTTACTCTTATCTCCTATCATATGCTATTAACGAACCATGGCTGATCTTTATTTCTTACATGTAAAGCTATTTGCACCAACATAGAATCTTCAGGTTGTTACTTCTGCCATGAACATATTTGAACCTTCTTCTTGATGAATAGAGCTTTGAAACTCTGATCCTCCTTGATTGAATCTACATGAGTATCCTTTTCCTTCTTTCTAAAACTTGTTAGCTCTTTTTCAACAATCTAATATCTTATGACCATAATCATTTGAAACACTTTAAAACACTGCATATGAAAGAATCATTTTAATAGCCTCAAAAATATATTCCCTTAAAAGATATACAAATTAATCTGCCAACTCACCTTCTTGTCATGCAACATAACCAAGACCCAATAGCATCCACCATGCTTCAATTTTCTTAAAAAGTGTCTCCTTGAAGCCTAGAAGAGACACCCCCACACAATAGGGTTCTAGAAATAAATCTCAGGAGATTCCCACATTTCCTCTATTTCTTCCTTGATATTCTTGTGTTTTTATTTTATAATACATTTAAGCATGTCTAACCTTTTTGACTTACTAACCTTATCATTTATGATGTTTTTCTTTTTCTCAACTTTTGCAACTATCTTATCTTGACAAAGCTTATGCTCAAATGTAACAAGAGATTCTACACAATCCTTCCTATCTGATTCTTTATCTACTATAGCAAGTAATTCATTTTCACTTTTAAACTCAACTTGATCAACCTTTACTATTTTAGGTCTCCAAACCTTAATTTGACTCTTTTCATATCTTTTAGGGGCTCTGTAACCTTTGACATACTTTGAAGATCTCTTTACTTTATTTTGACATAATTTAGTAATATGTCCAACCTCATGACAACAAAAGCAAATAATATTTCTCATACCTTTTTCTTGAATGTGACTGAGATCTCCCTTTGACTGATTGCTTCTCCTCATACAATATCTTGCCCTATGACCAACATGATGATAAATAAAACAATGGCCATGAAAAGAATTTGAAAACTTGAAAGCATTTGGCTACCTGATCAACTTATTTGATTTGCCTTCAAAACCTACATCCTTCTTTCCTTGGATTGATATTTCATGATCTTTTTCAACCTTGATTATAAGCTTCTCATGATTATCCTTTAAAGAGCCTAACTCAACCTTCAACTGATTACATTCTTCTTTTTTTGATGTTAAAATTGAAGTTGCAACCTCTATCTGATTCTTAAGATCCTGAATATATATCTTATTTTCTTTTTCTTCTATAGCTAACTTAGAATCCAAGATACACACATATTCTTTAAGAGCTTCAACCATAGATTTCAGTTCTTGATTCTCCTTCTTTAGCTGCTTGGCCATCTTATGCTTTTCTTTGATCTACCTTCAAGCTGTTAAGCCCTTTCTAAAGGAACTTGCTCCAATACCAATTGTTAAGCATAGAATATACTGAGAGGGGGGGGTGAATCAGTATATTATATATCTTATAAAACTTTCCCTTTATCAAATTCCACTTAATCAAACATTCAAGATATGTAATAAAAATCAAACAATAAACATCACACAAGATAGAGAGAGACACCAGATATAATGTGGAAACCCAATGTGAGAAAAACCACAGAGAATCAATCTCAAATATATTTGTGAGAACAAACCCACATGAGCACCATACCCCTTTGACAAGTACAAACCTTAGCTACAATTCAGGAGCACCAACCCATAGGAGCTTCAAAACCCTTTTTCGAGCACCTACCCAGCTACTATTCATGAGCACCAACCCCTAGAAGCACCAACCCCTTTTTCGAGCACCAACCTAACAACAATTCATGAGCACCAACCCACAGGAACACCAACCCCTTTGTGTATACCACACACTTATCTCTCAATGTTGCTATCTTCAACAAATGATAGATCAATACAACATCTCCTTCCTCTCTCTTACCTTTGCTCTTCTAACCTAGATATAACAAATACAAATCATATTCATCTCTCACAATTGCTCTTTTAAGCTAGATATTAAAATATCAAATCAACCTCTATCTCTCATATCTACAAATGGCTTCTCAAGCCTTTATTTATAGCTTTCCAAATGAACTTTGGCCTTCCCCCTTTGTGACCCATCTTGGATGACCCTTCATATCCAAGCATTTGAAAATTCATGTGGTGACCCTTCATGACCAAAAACATCCTTCCCACTTTTGTCCTTATCTTTGGTGACTTTTCGTATTCCTCAAAGTGTCCCTTCATGAGAAATTGAGCCTTTACTCTTTTGTCTTCACTTGGTGACTCTTGGTATTCCCCAAGATGACTCTTCATGGGAAAATGCGTCCCATCCTTCTTTTGTCTTTATCCCGTGGCTCTTCGACTTCTCTATGGGCCCTTCTTTTGTCTCATATGCAACCAAAAATATATTCGTTAATATTAAATAAATATTAACTCATATTAGCCAAGATATATTTATTACAAACAACATTAAATGCAATGGGGCCTTTATCACAAATAATGCTAAACCTTTGACATCAATGACAATATTTCCAACATTTCTTGACTAGAAAAATCCTCTTGTTCTTCAAAGGGTAGATTAGGCTGAGGGTATTGAACTTCAAGAGGAAGTTTAGGCTGAATAAGTGGATTGATAGGATTGATAACTCTACTATATGATGACCTAGTAAGGATAATGAAGTATGAGAGTAAATTTATGACAAAAAATGGTATAAAACCAAATTTTACCTTGAATGGAGTCGCCAAATGTTGAGTAGCACACCAATTTTTAACTAATGTTGTCAAGACCAACATTCCCCTTGATAAGTTTTTTTTTTCAGATGATGGGTCCCACCAAGCATGCCAAGAATGTTATCACCAAATATTACAACCTAGAGGAAATTTTTAAATCCTCCTCTAGATTTGGGAAATATGGGAATACTTTTGGGTATGTGGGTTTACCTATGAGAGAAGTAGACCTCTAGATTTAAGGGCTAGCTCCCTAAATTTACCTTGAAATGCTTATCACATACTTAACTAATTGATTATGGGAAAATAGATAAATTTTTTCATGAAATGAAACTAATTTTATGGGGTGATACAAAATAAGTATTTCCATAAGACCATTATAATTATTTCACTAAGAAATAAGACCTAAAACACTAGCTCCAAAGTCCTAGAATTCTTTAATATTAGTATTTCAATATGAAGGTGATATGCATGAGGACTATCCAAGGTAAATGAAAAAAAGATAATTTTTTGACACTAAAGTCACTTTTAAACTTGAAAATAGATCCATACACTTGATAACACTTTGTATGACCTGTTAGAGTGGAACAACTTACATCAAGCATGAAAGGATTCAGAGAAAGCAAGGATGGATGAATATCTCTTAACTATTCACTATACATCTATTCAAACACTTTTAAAATATGAAATATGAAATAAAACTAGATTTTATTTATTTTTATAAGGTAAATTACAATTTCAAAACCAACAAGGGTTCACCATACATAGTGTGGAATTAGTCTACAAGAGACAAAATGGCTACTACTTATAGAATTTGAGAGAGGAGAGAAGATAAAGAAGTGTAAGAGTCACAAAGCCACTTTTCAATATGAGTAAAAGAGCTAAATATAAAATATGATGAATTATGAGATATACCATGGAAGGTATACTTGGACAAATGTCCCTTAGAACATGAAATTCCTAAAATGTGGCATATGACTGTTCATTTACTTGCCTAGAAACTGCCTTCATCATTTGGCCGTCCATGAGTGATCCATAGTAGACTAGGAATAGGTGAGATTATTAAATTATGAGGCAGGGGTTATAAAAATTCTTCAACATTCATTGGATTTGTCACTAATCACTGACATTCTCTTGGACATGATATATCACTACTTGCAATCATAATCACCATTCTTTTCCTTACCTCTCACACTTTGCACCAAACTTGTATTAAATTTTCAAATAAAATACATAAAAGGGAGTGTATGATAATTTTAATAATCCCTCATTCCTCTTGATTCATCAATCAGACCTTAAAAGTCCTCCCACCTAGATTTTTCACCTTTTCACTTGGTGGTTATTCCTTGTTCATTATGCTAGTTTGGGTTGTTTGAGATGAACGTGTTAGAAGAGGAACTTATGAGGTCACATAAAGAAATAAATGGACATGGGAGGTTATATTAGGTCACAATATATCTCCCAAAATTATATGCATCTCTTGAAACCCTTCTGTACATACACAATACACAAATCTATGAAGAAAAGATCTTGAGCACCCTGTTAATACAAATAAGGTACAACTCAACTTGGTGGGAAGGAAATTTGTGGAACCTTATGAAATCTCAAAATAATTTCCTAGTCAAAATATCCCCCTTAGATTCTTTTCATTCTTCATCTTTCCCATCAAGTCACTACCAAGGGTTTTAGAGGGTTTAGATATGTTTTAACCCTTAAGACTTGTTCATACAATCATGACGTCCAATCTTATGACAAATGCCAATATAATATTTTTTTAAACCCTCATTAACATCTCCCAAATTTTTAGGCTCCCATTTTATGTGTTTGTATACATATGAGCTTCCAAAATTTCTTTTTCGAGCTTATCTCTTCATTATGTTTAGGCCTAAGTTGGTTTAAGCCAAAATATGGATTTTTTGTGGTCTCCTTTGAAAGATGAAGTATATAAAATTCCTTATATCTCCCCAATTAGGTGTTAAAATTATTTTGAATTCTCATATGGTGTTAGAAATGAAGTTAAACCCCTTTTAGGCATTAGGCCTAGACTAGGTCTAGTGGGCTTTGACTGCATCCATGTGGGTTTGGACTACCTTATTGAGATTATAACACCTATTCATTATTTTTCATGTTATTAAATTTTTAAGAAAACTCTACATAACTTCTTTAAATGTTTCATCAGTACTTAAATCACCCTCTAATCACTTTCATGACCCACCTATAGGGTTTAGCCTTTTAGGACTACCCTTTGTCTAAGATAGAATAGAGGGTATATATTTTATTTCCCTAGACAAGAAGATGGTATTAGGGACTTATAAAAGTGTTGAGGGAACTATATATAAAGTTTTAGGGTTTTTTGATACTCCTAACACCCTCATACACCCTAAAATCTAGGATAGATATCTTTAGAATGTTGACTATGTGCAAGATGTTAAGTATGGAATGTAGGTTGTCTTTAGAAACTTTTTCATGTGTTGTTTTTATACTATAAGAGTCTAATTATATTATCATAACAATTTATATTCCATTTCAAATATGTCTACACCCAAATTTCTTTGCTGTTTTTTCAAGATATGGGCTTCTCTTGACTAGTGTTTGACAGGTGTGACTATATTCCATGTTATTTTCTCTAAACTAGCATACCTAGATGAAATAATTTACATATCATACCCTATGTTATTATTCCACCATCTTCTTGAGGTTTTTAATTAAATTTGATAGTCATTTGTATCCATTCATACTATGCTCATGCTATGTCAACACCAATAACACCATGTTCTAGCTCACTATTAACTACATTCAACTAGAGTTGACCATTGTTAGGGTAACAAGGTCCTATAGGTTATGTTTTAACTCCTCAAAAATTTTGTCACATGTTTTAGGATCTATTAAAATATTTTAGTCTAATTGAATTAGTGGAATGTATCCATATACTATGTAGAGCTTAAGACTAGTACTCAATAGTTAGGTTCTAATATGTCACCTTTCTTCGAAACTTGTAGGTGTGAATTTTTAGGTCAAAAGAGGGTCTTATAGGTTGTTTTTTAGGTTAAAACATTGTACTCTAGTCTTGGTTTATTCTATTTGAAACAATGATGCCCCCTTAATTTTAAAATTAACACCTAACATGAATATATGTTCTTACCTTGTTATCTTTGGACAATAAGGTCTCTTATAACTCTAAGTACTGTAGTAAACACTACCTTTTTATAGTGAACAAATGTATGGTTTGGATGTCTCCTTTTCATCACTTGTGGGACAAACACCCACTCTCCTTTTGAAAACTAATACCCCTTTATAAATACTACAAGATGGATGCATTTAACCTCATCAAGAATCCCTGTTACCTCATCATATGTCATCATCAAAAGTGGCTTGGGCTTTATTTTGGAGCTTTTAAGGAAACCTATCCCTAAACTGAGTTTCTACATATGCACATAAAATTTCAAGTATACCTACCAATATAATGCCTCAAACATGGTTCTCATGACTAATCTCAAATCTGAAACCTTCTATTAATGTTTAAAACATTTTTGGACTTCTCTATAACTACCTTTATGTCTATGTGCAAGGCCACCTATAGGTGGACATTTATGCATACAGGTAGTTAAGAAAAGACATGAACAATGTGCATATTGCCTAGGCTTGAAACCAATATTAGACCCTCCATTAAATCTCAAATGGATTCCTTCCAACATGAAATATTTCAAACCATTTAAAATGACATTCCAACATGTTTTTCCTTTCATATGGAGCTTATAGATGCACATTCAATGGTATAAGACTATGTCTTAGAGAACTAACTATCACAATAAATTGCATGGCATTAGAGATGTTTAACTTGTTTATTAATTATTGAAGAAAGTGTTTAATACCTTGAGAATCTTCAATAAATATTCATTACCATACTTAGAGCTTCACACATCATGACTGTAAGTGAATGCAAGCTGAGAGCTGACTATGTTTCTCATATGATTACATCATTCATAATACTAGATATTGGGACTAAAAATTATAATTAGATATATTATCATGTCATTAAAAACATGGAATAAATAATTTCATAATAATTTTAAACCATTAAAATGGAGGAAAATGTCTACAATTGATGGACATGTTTGTAACCTCACTAACATACTCCACTTGCAACCTAAGAGGTTTGAACTCATAAAATCAACTCCAAATATGAAAATAAAAATGTAAAAATGATATAAAGAATTATATATCCTTTGGAAGTAAATTAACCAATTTAATTGTATATAATACCTCAAATAGAATCAAAACCTATAGGGTGTGGGAAACAACATGCAAAAATAGACATTCTAATTCTTAAGCATGGTTCATAAAGAACACATGACCAATTTTGGAACTCCTAATTATGAAATGTAATTAGTCTTAATGTACTATTTTTACTTGTATTTTCATCCTTTTAGGATATGTCTTAGCTTTCCTCATCGAAGTGGCATAATTAATACACCTATAAAATGAGGGTGGCCTAAGAATGAGGCAAATCTCCTAATAGGGATAGATCCCTTGATGTACCACTTTTGAATCACTAATGCACATATGATTTCAAGTAAAAGGGAGATAAAAATAAATTTAAACTATCCTAAAGGAAATGATACACCAAATTGATTGAAGACTACCAACCAGCTACATGTCACACATGAGACCAAGAGACTAACTAGTCATACACTTCTCTAATCTGAATCTTCTCACATTAGTATTTAATTATGAGGTTATGATGAATGTTTAGGATAAGAGGAATAGAAAATAGTTCTATAATGGAACTATTTGAATAGACTAACTCACTTAACCTTGACACTTCACTGAACACTTCATAGGACCTACAAGAAAAACCTTTCAAGCTACAAATAGGTGAGAGAATGAGACAATTTATGCTAAGGAAACAATAGTCATCACTAATAAATATAAATAATTTAAGTGAAAAATCTATGAATATTCATATAAGAGGAAAAATTAGTAGTCTTTATTGATCCATGGTGTACAAATGAGTAGGGATTCACCATACTCAGATGGAGTATGCTTACAATAGCCAAAATGGTTAGTTCTTATAGAACATGAGAGAGAAGTGGGAAAAGAGAAGTCCAAAGGTCACTTTAAAAATTATTATGCTGAGAGGAGGAGTTACATGTGCATGAAAAGGGAATGTGAAATTTATCATGTAGATTTAGGAAGCACAAGCATCACCCCAAGTCATGAAACTCTTGAAATGTGGTGTAGGAGTTCTCATTTTGTACAAGAAAATTGCCTTTATCATTCAACCCTATTTAAACATCCTAAAAATAACTATGTATAGGTATAATGATTTTATTGAGAGGGAATGGTTGTAAACATGCTTCTCCATGCATTAGTTACATTCCTAATCACCTGAAATCTTTTGGAAGTGAGCCATCACTACCTGTAATCAAAGAAAACTCCTCTTTCACACACCTTGTACACTTGGATTCCAAAATAGTATTAGTTTCTCAATGGAGTGGATGACACTTGTAAATAGTCTCCATTTCTTTATAATGCTTAGGTAGATCTTAAAAATCCATCCACTAGAAGTTCTCACCCTTTTCATTATCATGATCACTATGTTAGTTTTGATTAGTTGAGATGATAGCTCTGGTAGGAACACTTAAGAGTTTTTTTAAAGCATTAAATAGACATTCATAGTTATATTAAGTCTCAATATTCCTTTCAAAGTTGATTTCATCTCTTAAAACCTCCTAAAACCTACATAATGCACAAAACTATAAAAAATACCTTGTTTTTTACTCCATACATACAATTTTATATAGTCCAAAAGGATGGAGATTACCCTAAGAGAGCCCTCTACAATATTCAATCACTTTCATGGCCATTCTGATCCATTTGGATACATATCCTTCCTTATTTTCTCAATTAATTTTGGAACCAAGGTTTGTGAGGGTTTTAGACCACATGTACTCTTAAGATTCATTCATAAATATGGAACATTATAAAAACCAACCAATTAAACAATAATGAAGCTAAATACCCCTATCAAAGTCTCCAAAAATCTTAGATCCCCATGTACATCCTTTAAGTATTAGTGTAGGTTTTTATTTTTCCCTATTTATTAATTAGGGAAATTATATTTCTTGTGCATACATAGAGTTTTCCTACATTTGTGGGATAGGCTAGTTTATGTGGAGGTGTGTGTCATAGATGTGTCATAGGTGTCATAAGAATGTCATAAGTAACTCCCTTGATGGGAGTTACTTCTCTATTCTTATCACCTTGTCACCACCTTTCATGGAGGAGTTACATTCTATTCTTGGGGTGCCTTGTTCACCTCTTGTGGAGGAGTTACTTATGTACTCTCCTATTTGTATTCCTCACTTTGGCCATCTCATGCTAATCAGATTTTGGTTTTCTCCATTTTTTCTTGTGCAATTTATCTCTTGTGTGAATTTCAAATTGCTTTAGCATCTATGTGGTGTGCACTTGTTCATCTTGTGTGATTACGTCTTCATTACACTCGCGTTATCCAGATTATGGCAACAACTCTGATATGGTATCAAAGCTTTCCTAGTAATCTTGTGTGTGATTATGATTTTAGTTTATTTTTGAAATCAAGAGGAGTGGAGTTCGTTTTTTTATTTTTAGATTTGATCAAAAATAAAATATATATATATATATATCAATTCTGGGTAGTTTCCTTAGAAATCCTTATCCTTTGGGTGTCTTTGCTGGTTCAATAGTTAGCTTGGGCACCATTGTTGAGCACTCAACACAGAGGGAGGAGCAACACTCATCTGGGTCAGCATGCCTTCTGGTCAGTAGTCAACTTTGCACACCAAGCGAAAACAAGGCACCTTCAGCAGACCGTATGGTGTCTTTTTTTTGACTGGTTTTCTATCTACAAGTTCACTAACTTCTGCAACACCTCCTTCAGGTGTCCATGCCAACTTTTAGCAACTGTGTCCTTCCAGCTAGCCACCTTAGGCTGTATAGCAAGTCTGCTATCTTTTTTTGTTGTTTTTTGCAAAAAAATTTAGATTTGCACCCTCCTTTTTGGGACGCCACTTCCTGTTGTGTCTGCTGTTATCCTTCCAGCTTATGCACTTGTTTTTTGAGCTTCAATTCTGCCACACATCAGGCCGTACGGTTTCAATAGGTCTGTATTTAGTTTTTTTGTCTTTTCTAAGTCAAAATTCTGGACTGTGCATTTTTGGATGCCCCTTCCTACTTGGCATCCTATTTGGCACCTCTTGGACACGTGGCATCCTTCAAAACTATCTTTAATTCATTATTTTCAGTCAAAATTGATATTTTAAAACAAAAATCAGTCAATTTGACTAAGTATTTAAATTTTTAGACAGTTTTGTTTTTTTTGGGAATTTTTAATTAAAACTTGTATCTTCGACCTACGAAGACGAAGGGTGAGGCCCAGGTTAGCAGGAGGCCAATTATCCCTCACAAAAACTTTTTTTAGATTCCTCATTCTGTGCCAAATCCAATGAGTGGTTGGAATGCCACTTTCTCTCCCCATAACGAGCATTTTAAAAATATTTTAGTGCTTTTTTTGCAAAAACACTAGTTTACGAGAAAATTATAACTTTAATATCTTGCAAACGGTAGCTCAGTTTTGGGTGCCACTTTTTGCAAAAGTACTTGTAATTCAATTCTCCATAGTGTAGACTTGTTATTTTTCAAAAACACACTAGTTTATAAAGTGCCAAAAATTTGGGTCTCTCGGGACTCATTTTCGGCTGAGTCTGACATCTTGTTTGCTTTAGTCTTGCACTAATTTCTCTAAGACACATTTTCAACTGAGTCCAACATATTTTGAGCATGCACTTACATATTTGGGGGGGTGATCAATATTTTTAGGGGTGTGATTGCTTTTCACAACTTGCTTTCATTCTCCTTTCTGCATACATTCACAACTTGCAATCAACACAACTTCACCTAAATTCAGCTAAAAAATAAATTATTTTCAACTTAAACCCCTAACATCCTTCAACTATCATGAATGTAAAGTTAAAATGTCAATCATTCTTAGAAGCAAAGAGTTTTATAGGATCACCATGGGCATAAAAGTAGAATCCAACACAGATGCTAAAAAACTTAAGTGATACAACCATAGTGATGAAGCTTTTGGGTTACTGAGCTTGTCTGTGTCTCCAAAACTTCTCTTCCACTTAGAATCCTCCCAAAATCCTAATGACATATGAAACACTTTAGAAAATTTATTTGGGAAGCTTGATGAGATGAGAGGTCATGAGCTCGAAAATGAACTCATAAGTTTAAGTCCTAGCAACTTTGACACCCTACAGGACTTCTTCACTAAGTTTAAGGCCCTTAGATTGCAATTGAAAAAATGCAAGATAGAGAATAAAGATGATCAACTCATACTTTTTATTCTTGCAAAGCTAGGTCCAAGCTATTCAGTCTTTGTCTCCACTTTCCATGCCACAAAAAGTGCCCTTGGCACTACATGGAAAATGCCTTTTTTAGATTCATTCATTGCCAACTTGACTAGGGAGAAAGATAAGCTAATTCAAATGGGCACAATGAAGTCTACTCAACCCCAAACTTTGACAGCTAGAAATGGTAAGGATAAGACTTCAATAAAGGAGAAGAAGAAAAAGAACAAGGACCATGAGAAGAAGAAAGAAAACACTAATCCTGCCAAAAACAACACTGAGACTTCATCCTCCAATGCTAAACCGAAGAAGGAGAAGGTTAAGTGTGCCTATTATAAAAAGATAGGGCATGATGAACATAAGTGCATGAAGAAACAAATAGATCACCTAACTCATCTTTTAGATAAGAACAACATAGGTGTTCTTGAGTCTATCAAGCAGAATTCATCTACCCAAGATTCTACTAAGGCAAAAGGCAAGGGTAAGGAGAAAGAAAAGGGCAAGGCCCTTGTAGCTACAATAGCTTCTACATCTTCATGGGTCATTGATTCGGGTGCTTCTCACCACATGGGCTCTTCACTAGTTAAGTTTTCATTTTTAGAGCCTTGTAGCATGATTTCAATTAGTTTGGGTTATGACACATCAGTTTCTGTTGCAGGAAGAGGGTCAGTTGAAATGAAAGGAGGAACATTCAATAATGTTTTAAGTGTTCCTTCTCTTTCAACCAATCTCCTATCAGTGTACCAAATCACTCACATTGGTTGGGGCATGAGAGTTAAGTTTTCACCAGATTTAGTGTCTATCAAGGAGTTACATAGTGATACTACAGTGGCAGTGGGAAGGGCAGATCACCAAGCTAGGTTATACACCTTTTCACATTTTGCATCAGATTCTTCTCCTATAGCATTGCTGACTCATTCAAATAGAGTTAGCAAATTGTGGCATGAGTGGTTTGGCCACCTTAACTACCGCTATCTTGAGCAACTTTGTAAAAATGACATGGTCATTAGCTTACCTCGTGTTTAATTCTCAAAAGGACTTTGCGAGGGGTGCTCCCTTGGGAAGCATTCCAAAGCAAAATTTGACAAAGGCAAAGCTTGGAGGGCTTTACAACCTTTGAAGTTAGTCCACAGTGATGTATCAGGATCCTTTCCCAAACCATCTTTCACAAGGGCCAAGTACATCCTCACTTTCATTGATGATTTCTCTAGGTACACTTGGATATATTTTCTCAAACAAAAGTTTGAAGTGTTTGAAAATTTTCTAGACTTCAAGGCTCTTGTTGAGAAATAGAGTGAGAAATCCATCAAGGTTCTTCGAACTGATAATGGAGGGGAGTATGTCAGCATCAGATTTGAGCAATTTTACACCACAGAGGGGATTGATTTATAGCGCATAGTCACCTACAGTCCTTCATAAAATGGGGTTACAAAATGTAAGAATAGGTTCTTGAAAGATATGGCTAGCTATATGATTCACTCCAAATCTTTAGCACCATAATACTAGGTTGAAGCCATCAATTGTGCTTGCTACATTTAGAATAGGGTTCCTCACAAAGCTTTGAAAGGGATAACACCCTTTGAAGCTTGGCATAAAAGGAAACCTGATGTTGAGCACCTCAGGGTTTTTGGATCCCCAACCATGGCTCGTATTCCAAAGAAGAAACACAAAGCTATGGAATGCCAGTTCAATCCTTGCATCTTTGTAGGATATCCAGATGGTATTAAGGGATATCACCTTCTAGATCTAGTTACACATGAGTTGTTCATCGAGAAAGTGTCCATTTTCAAGAGAGTCCTAGAGACTCAAAACTTGACACTTCTTCTCCCTCATCGGATCTACTTTTTCATGATGATTCCTCATCAGATTCAGATCAGCCACAACAGGTTCTTGAGCCAGAGTCATCTTCTTCTTTGAGTTCAAACAGTGAGGATAGTGATGCAGAGTCATCCACCTCTAGTCAGTCAAAGGATGAGGAGTTAGCACCTGACTCGCCCACTTCTGGGCCACTTTGGGCTAAATAGACACTTAAGAGTGTTAGCACTTGGGCAGGAGATCTCGCAGACGACAGACATACTAGGGGGGATTTTCAGAGAGATCCACATGCCTTTTTTGCTACAGTTTCATATCCATAGTCTTTTCAAGAGGCATCAAGGGTACCTGAGTGGGATAATGCTATGGAGGAAGAATATTCTTCCTTAATCAAAAATCACACTTGGGATTTGACTTCACTTCCTAAGGGAAGAAAGATGGTTCGATGTAGGTGGATATATCAGACCAAGTTTGTAGCAAATGGGTCAGTCAATAAGTACAAGGTGCGATTGGTCACCAAGGGTTTCTCATAGGTGGCAGGCATAGACTACTCAAAGACCTTTACACCCATTACAAGATGACTTCTATCTGACTCACCTTGGCTATTGCTGCAGCACATGGTTGGGATGTGCATTAGATAGATGTGAAGAGTGCCTTTCTTCACAGAGACCTAGAGGAGGAGATCTACATGGAGCAGCTGCCAGGATTTGTTCAAGATTATTCCTTAGTATGTAGACTTAGGAAATCTATCTATGGCCTCAAATAGGCCCTTCAGGCTTGGTATGCCAAGATGGATTCCTTCCTTCTCATAGCTAGTTTCACTAGGTGCCATTCTAATTCCAATGTCTACTTCTTACAGTAGGATGATTCACTCTTGATTTTGGTTCTATATGTTGATGACCTTTTGATCACCAGGAGTTCTTCATCAGCTATTGCAGTGGTGAAGGCATCTCTTCAGGATAGATTTGACATGATAGACTTGGGTTTATTGCACTACTTCCTTGGCATCGAGATCTCATAATTAGATTCAGGGATTTCTCTTGCATAGTCTAAGTATGCTCTTAACTTATTGGCTCAGTTTCACATGGCTAATTGTAAGCTATCTCTGACTCCCTTTTTATTAGGAGTCAAGATTGAGATTGACTGTTCTTCACCATTGGTTGATGCCACTCGATATCAACAACTTGTTGGTAGTCTCATCTACTTGGCTCACACCAGGCCTGACATTTCATATACAGTCAGACTTGTCTCCAGATTCATGTAGGAACCCCATGATCTACATTGAAAAGTAGCTAAGAGGATCTTGCATTACATACATGGTTCACATAGATATGGGATTCATTACAGATATGGCATAGAGGTTGACTTGGTTAGATATACAGATTCAGACTGGGCTAGCGATTCATAGACTCGCAAGTCCACTTCTGTTTATAGTTTTTATCTAGGTTCTAGTCCTATCAGTTGGTCTAGCAAGAAGCAGAATGCTATTGCTATATCATCCATAGAGGTAGAGTATAGGGGAGATATTAATGTATCTACTGAGGCTATTTGGCTTCAGGAGATTTTTTTTGAGTTTGGCATTCTTATAGGCAGCCCACCATCATTTATTGTGACAACCAGAGTACCATTCAAATTTGTAGGAATCCAGTTCAGTACCAGCAGACCAAGCACATAGAGATTCACATGCATTTCATTCAGGAGCTTATTCATAGTCAAGTCATTGACTTGATATTTTTCTAGTCTTCGGAGCAGGTTCCAGACATCTTCACCAAACCTTTCACTGAGAGCAAGTTCATTCATCTATGAGATCTTCTTGGGGTGCGGTCCAAATTTGTAATAGCATCATCTTTAAGGAGGGCCTTCTAGCCTCTTCTTTCTTTTATGTCTCTCTTTTGAGGGGAGTTTTTTCCTACGGGTTTTCTCTTTTTCTCTATCTTATGGGAGATTGCATTTGTACATGGGTACTTCATCAGACCTACTTGCTAGGACCCATTTTCTATTTCCACACTGCCCACCTAAGCTGCGCTTATGGGGGGCATTAGTGTAGGTTTTTATTTTTCCCTATTTATTAATTAGGGAAATTATATTTCTTGTGCATACATAGATTTTTCCTACATTTGTGGGATAGGCTAGCTTATGTGGAGGTGTGTGTCATAGATGTGTCATAGGTGTCATAAGTAACTCCCTTGATGGGAGTTACTTCTCTATTCCTATCACCTTGTCACAACCTTTCATGGAGGAGTTACATTCTATTCTTGGGGTGCCTTTTCCACCTTTTGTGGAGGAGTTACGTACTCTCCTATTTGTATTCCTCACTTTGGCCATCTCATGCTAATCAAATTTTGGTTTTCTCTATTTTGTCTTGTGGAATTTATCTCTTGTGTGAATTTCAAATTGCTTTAGCATCTATGTGGTGTGTACTTGTTCATCTTATGTGATCATGTCTTCATTGCACTCATGTTATCTAGATTCTAGCAACAACTCTGATATTAAGGAGATGTAAGAATTTCAATTTAGCATAGCAAGCTTGTTTTTCCATTTCTTGTAGGCTTGGAATATATCTGAGCCAAAATTGGCTTTATATATGAATTTAATACATTGAAATGGCTTAGACACATCTATTATGACCCTTAAAACATGTCCAAATATATTATAATGTTATCCTATGGTTGGAAATAAATTTGACCCTCCATTTGGCTTTAGGCCTAAACCCTGCTTAATTGACTTGACTACAACTCTTGGAGTCTAGGCCGCCCTATTGAGTTTCATCATTTTGTGAATGTCTTTCATGTTAGTTTATATGTTACCCAAATTTACACAATTTCTATCAAGTTTAATTTATCTCCTAGCCTACCCTTTTTAGCTTATTCTCCAAAACCTACCAGTTTACACTCAAGGGGAGTGCCCTCTATCTTAAAAAAATAAAGGGAACTTACCCTATTTGTCAAAACCAAGTAAATATTGGAGGGGATTATTAAATTAATATATATTAATTTTGATATTTGGTCTTATAATTTGACCTTCCAATTTCTCAAAGACCTAAGACAGACTATAGGTAAGCAGACTCTACACAATGTTTCTATAATATGGAATGTGCATTACCTATCTAGAGCCCTTTCTCTATTCTATATTTATCATGAGAGATGAATAAGACTATCATCATCATATTATAGGGATTATAATCTTAATTTGTCTCTCTAACCTCTCACATACTCTTCCATACACCCTACTTAGACAAGATTGAGTTTTATCTCTAACTATATTTCTTATTTTGGATGGTCCCTATAGGTAGTCCTATATGTTTGAGCTTGAGTAAAATGTCTACACACCCCTTTTTAAATCCTTGGAGTCATTGTAATTTGATTAGACCCATTTGTCTCATCTTTATGTTTTACCAATGCTTATTATTTCTCTTAATTTCTGATCATTTTTTAATTTTGGAAGAAGATAAGAAACTAGTAATAAGGGTGTGGTAGAAATACCTAGTTGGTGATGTGCATGTAATCTAGATGAATATGGATAAATCCTATTTGAATTTGGAGGAATAACCTATATCTTGGTTGATGGTTGATGGTTGAAGGCTAGGGAAATTTCACCAAAGTAACAGTACTTTGGCCACAAAAGCAAATTTAGTAGAGGTTCGAGTCTCTTTTGTTGTTGTTAAGTTGATGAAGGAAGACTAGATGCTAGAAAGATTGAATACTTGTATGCAAGAAAATTTGATAGATTGAACATGGATATAATTCACCTCCTACTCCCCTCCTTTTATAGATAAAGAGAGATGGATGATGGAAGGTTTGCTAGAGGGTGAGTGTGTTGATCATAATGCTTGGGAGTTCATTAACACTATATAAGGTGAACATATTAAATTGTGCCTCATTAGCTTACACACAATTGGTGATGTGTTAAGAAGGTGAGGAAGAAACATGAACATTGATGGTTGAGTGTTCAAGAGAAAAGGGGTTAAGGTAAGTTAAAAGGGTTGGGTTAATGGTCAAGTTAGTGAATTAGTGAGTTTAGTTAGCTAAATAGCTAACTCGACACAACATCTAATAGGTTAGTTAGTGGATTGAAAAGATTTTGTTTCTCTTAATTTATACTCATTTCTTAATTTAGAAGCAAATAATGAAATTAATAATAGGGTGTGTAAAGGGATACCTAATAAAGTGTATGCATGATCTAGATGATGATGGGAACTCCTCTTTAGATTGGAAGGAATAACCTATAGATAAGAAATACACTAGAAAAAGGGGTTATTAGATGGATGGTTGAGTGGAATGCCTAGCATGAGATAGATCAAAGAAGTGTGAGCTTACTAAGAGACTATTAATCCACTATTTATAACAATTGAGTTGATGTACATGAAAATAAAGAATACTTGTGTTCAATAACTAGAAAGTAAATGCATGTAATATGAAATGAAAGTAAATTTCTTGTTTAAAAAATGACTAAATCTAGAAAAAATGGGTCAATACTCATGCTAAAATAGTTGGGGTTAGGTTCAAAAATCTAGGCAGGCTCTGTGAATAGGTAGGAACACAAAATATAGGGTTTGGTTGGGGTCAAGGGGGTGAAAATAACTTGTTATTATTTGGGCCATAGTGACCATCAATGGTTGGGTTGACCATCGATGGTTGGGTGATTATCAATGGTTGAGGTGATTATCGATAGTTGGGCTAACCATCAATGGTTACCTATAAAATTTTGGAAATGTTCAAAAAAGTAATGGTAGATTAGGTAGTTAGTCAAATATAGGGATGTTATGGATCTGGAGCATGGAAAATAAGATAAAGATAGGTATAGATATGGTAGGGAGGTTAGACATGAAATAGATCAAAGAAAACAAGCATTAGATACATATAACTTGATGGTGGAAGGTTGAATCAATTTAGCTAGAGTGATAATAATTTGGCCTTTAAAAGTAATTTTGATAGAGGTTTGGGTCTCTATTAATGTTACTTGTTTACTAAAAGGATGTTAGATACTTGTATACAAGATAGCCTGGACATGAATTGATGGATTTATGGATCCATTTCTCCTCCTACTTCTTTCCATTTATAGGATGAAGTTACTAAATGTATAGAAAGAAGTTGCTAATTATGATGGAGGATAAAGTTTCCATTTACGATGCTTTAAAGCTTGTTATCATCACATAAGGAAAGTTGATTAATGTAGCCATACTCATCTTGTATAACTAGTAATTATTTAAAAATAGGCTTGGAAGACCTGACTATCGATGCTCAGGATAACCATAGATGGTTAGGTTGACCATCAATGGTCAAGGTTCTAGGGGAAAATAAGTTAAAAAGGAGGTGGATTAAAAAGCTAAGTTAGAGGAGTTAGGTTAGGAGGTTCAATTTAGTAAATTAATAAATGGGCTAAGTCAACTAGGTGGTCAAGTAGCTTCAGGGTTGGGTAAGAGTTCAAGGTGTTTTGACATCTAAAACTATGTAATTTTTAAGTGTCTAAGGGTTGAGTAGTCCCTAAAGAGTTTTAAGGCATTTCAACACCTAGTACAATTTTCTAGTGTCTACATTTTGCCATTTTTTATTATGTGGATTTGAAATAGCAAGTTGTAAAATAAAAATGGATTACTTGGTTGGAAGTTTGTTTGCCCTAAGTATGGGAGGAGGTGTTCCCCCTCAAACTAGGAGTTGATGAGGTGAAACTAAAATCAAGCTGAGGTTTGATAGGTGGTATATGGTGAGTCACAAGGTTGGTGACAAAAAAGTGGTGATGGGCATTTGATATGCAAACATACACATAAAATATGACTATGTGTGATATTCAAGATCGTGTAAAGACTATGATTACCAATGCAAGTAAAAACAAGGTTAGTTCTATAATTATGAGTGATAGGGTAACCATTCCACAACATTGTTCATAGCTAATTAGGTGATTCTATAAGTCTCCTAGATAGGGTTGGTGTTTTCATAGGTATTTGAGTAGGAAGTGCTCCTTTGAAAAATATAAATAGTTTGGTCATACATGAGGTGGTGTAAATTTAAATGGTCAACATGATAAGGTTGGTCAGTGTGATAAAAAACCAAGCAAGGTCATCACAAAATATGTGAGCGTTTGGGTCAAAAATAGCTAACTTCAAGGTGGATGTGGTCTAACAATTGGTCAGAGAAGGGTAATCTCCAAAAGTTCAAGTTGTGGTTTTGGGGAGATTAGGTGATCTACAAAATTTTGACACCTAAGTTGGGTGCTAAAAATTTGAAAGTGATAACCTAACTGTTGATGATCAAGGTTTTCAAGGTCGACCATTTACGGTCACCTTGACCATCGACAATCAAGGTGAAACCCTAAAAGTGCAAAATATAAAAGGTGAAAATGAAATTTAATTTTCACTTTTGACATTTTGACCTCTATGCTTCTGTTCATTTTAGTGATTTAATGTTTGGAGTTTAGCTGTGAGAGTTGACTAAGCATTTGGGTAAGGTGTCAATTGTGGATTAGGTGAGTATGTATTTGAGAAGATCAGCTAGAACTAGATATATAGGGTGGATGTGGACATGGTTGAGTATCAGGACATGGGATCTGACCTCAAAAATGATCAAGGAATGAGGTAGGTGATGTTTTGAAATTGTTAGTTTTCTGATTTGGTTATTATTGAAGTTAAATTTGGGTAGTTTGTGATTATTTTGGTAGGGTTTTGGGAGGTTTGACCTAGGTTTAGGTTTTAGTTAAAATTGAGAAAATTAGTAGGTAAAAGTTAAATTTAAATTTAAATTTGGGTTGGGGATAGGTAATAGGTTAGATTTAGGTATTTTAGTTTTTGAATTTAGTTGTTTGGATGGTTTTTTAGGAAGATAGGTCAAGGGTTTTTCCATTGGTGGTCACACATAGTGACCATTGGTGGTTAGACCCAGACTGTCAATAGTCAGACATGATCATCAGTGGTTGACCATCGAAGGAAGAAACACACTTGATTATCAATTGTTGTAAGGATAGTTTATGGTTAAGAATTTTAGGGAAGGTGAATTTTAAATAAGAAGAGATAAAAAATGTTTTGAAATGTTGAAAATGGGTTAGGGGTAGTTAGAATACCTAGGTAGGATAGGGAAAGTTCTAGTAGGAGTGATAGGTTTGAAATAGGTAGTTATAGGTAGTATGAGGTACAAAGTTTGATAATTTTAGGGGAATTTCTTGAAAATTTTATGGGGTAGGGTAGATTTTTGTGAAAGAAGCGATAAGTATTGGTGTGATAGGTTAGGGTAGATGTTGTAAAATGTTCATGGTTGAATGTTGTTTTAGGTAATAGCTATAATTTTTTAAAGATAATAGTTGGAATAGGTTTATGTAGGTGATTTTAATTTGACAAAGAGGTTGATGCAAGTAAACTGATTAATGGAAATAGAAAACTAAGTGTGCATGTTAACTTGGTTTATTTTGTAGGCACGAGACTAGATCTAGATGAGGGATCGGGTCTTGAGGATCTTTGTAGATATTTATAGAGGGATGAATAACAATGAGTGGAAACACATGGAGGAGGTCAAGCTCATATCCATGAGATATTATTAACATTTGTTTTGAGATGTGGCAATGATCATGGTCCTCATCGAGAGATGGGATCTAGCCATAAACACCTTCCTACTATTGACAAGAGAGATTACTATCCTTTTAGAGGATGTTCATAGGATTACACAACTGCCTATTTAAGGGGAGCCTATTTATCATAGTGAGAGTGAGGATATGGATGAGTAGATGGAGCTCTTTTATGGTGAGAATTTGGCCCATGATAGGTGGCATTTAGGTATTTTTGGTTATGGGCCACTATTCCAAAGGTCTCCAGATGAGAGGCACTTGATGACGATGATGATGGTAGTGTATTTTTTGTGTTACTTGATTCAATTAGTGGATGATTTACCTATATACTACTAGGAGTGTTAGTAGATATCCTATTGGGAAGGATAGTGTTTGGGTAGGCTCATATTTTTTTAGTCCAAATTTATAAGTAGCTCTAGCATTTCAAACTCACTGGTGATATGGGATCAGTGTTGGGTTCATGCTCTATTATTGGGCATATGAACATATTAGGGTGTTGATGAAATTGGGGCTACCATGGGATGCTTATACCCAAGTAGACTATAGAGTGGGTTTCCTATGATGGATTAGAGACTATGCATTGATAGGGCTTGTTGGTGGTGCTAGAGACATTGACTAGTTTAGGGATACCTTGGAAGGTTTGGTTGTAGGTGATGTTGTGTGGAGACCATATATGGGTTGGCCTAGGTGGGCCCTTTATAGATATCACATGTTATCTTTATAGAGCTATAGGTGGATCTATAAGAGGAGAGAGGGTGAGACTGAGCTCATCCCATTTGATACAGTTTGGAGGTAGTATGGACTTGTGTAGGGGATTCTAGCTCATTTCCTAACGTATAGGAGGGAAGATGTAGATTTTTTGTTACCTAAGCCATAAATAGTTGATGTAGTAATAGATCATGAAAAGATACCTAAGAGGGTAAGGATAAATGATGTCAGTGTTATTTAGAGTTATGAAACATGGTACTAGGCCATTTATGTAATGACCAATTTTGGATGGGGTGATGGGGGCCAATAGGCCATGGATGTGGATCCAACTAGGGCATAGGTATAGGGTGGTGGTTAGGATGGACATGTAATGATAGCACTAGTAACTACATAGGCTTATATTATTAGTTTACAAGGATAGGTGGCCACATTGCATGGCTATATTGTCACTTTACAGGGTTAGGTTGCCACCTTAACTAATGAGAGAGATCAAGCAAGGACCTCCCTTGGTTTGGTGACCCAAGAGAGGGATACACTGAGGCATAAGGTAGGGGTAGCAACAACACTAATATGAGGGCCACAAAATACAATTTATATGACATAATACTTAGCCTTAGTTGAGGAGTTGAGATATTTTGAGGCCATAGTGCTGGCATAATATCTAGAGTAGTTGAGATGGAGAAAGTATAGGGCTAATTTGGTAGGTAGACTAGCTGTGGTGACTCCAAGATAGTAGGCCTATATAGTGAGTGGACATACATGAATCTTAGGAGTACTACCACTAGATGGTAGTTCAGGTGTACGAGTAATAGGGGCTAGTGGTAGTGGTGCCCTAGGGGCATGATATGTAACATGTTATATAGGTGTAGATGTACATGATTTTGATACTAAGCTGCATGTCAAAGATATGAGATGTACATGAGAGAGAGAGATTTATATATTATTACATGTATTATTTATTTGATGGACATGATGTATATGATGATTTTTATGATGCTCATGATGATATATGATGTATGTTCTTGGTTCATGGTTTACATGTTTTGATGTTTTGGATGTTTTATGCTTATGCTTTATGAGATGGAGACTTAGTAGCTTTATGCACGTGATGACTTGTGGATAATTTTTTTGTTTTATTCATGGATATGATTATGAATGGTTTAATTATAGTTATTGATTTGGTTTTATGATACGATGTTATATGATGTTTGATGGTAGATGGATAGGATGATACTTATGATAGGTAGATGATGCATGATGTGGTTCATGATGTTTGATCATAGATAGATATATGATGTAGTTCATGTATGTGGTTCATAATGTTATGTTCATCATTGATGTTTATTTTTTATGATCATGGAGATGTAATGTAATTATGGTAATGAAAATACATAAAGTAAGTTAAATAAAAAACTAAATGTAGGAAAAAGAAATGAGAATCATGAGACGTATGTCTACATAAACCAATGATAATAGGGTAAGGAAAAAGCACAATGCCTTTTCATTGATAAGGAACTAACAAAACCAAAGTTAGATTGGCTTAAGGAAGATAAGTCTTTTTAATGCTTTGCATTATCATGCTTTGGCTGATAAAAGAGTGTCTTGATCACATTGTGTTAAGTAAGCTCATAATCCCTTGATTTATAGATGGTATAAAGCGACTAGAAGATAGGTGAAAAAGGTAATGGGTGGTAGGTAAGGTAGCTTTATGTGGGTTAGTTTTACCCTTCTCTAGGTGACCTAAAAACTAAATTAAACAAGTCCATATTTGATGCAAGGGGTAGATTGATTGATGTGGGAAGTCTACTAATTCTATATATGAAATTTGATTGCATCCTTATTAGGATTTTGATTTTAATATAGGGTATTTTGTTTATTGCTTTTCATTTTTGATAGGTTATGAAGCTAATTGATGTGAGAAGCTTTAAATGATTATTTTTGACCCATTTGACTTAGCCAACCTTCAAGGGAGTGGTTTTAGTTTGGGTTTATATGTTTTGTAGCCATCCTTTAAGGGAATAGTCTATATTTTAAGAAATTTAGTTTTGTGCAACTGTCCTTCAAGGGAGTAGTTTTCTATGCTAGAGATATGTGACCCAAGTGGTATTTTGGTATCCCAAGTTATTTTTATATGAGGTTTTAGATATGGACAAGTCTAATTAGCTCAGAGGTTTACCTTTATGAGGGCAAAACTTCTAGCACAAAATGGTAATGATAAGTAAAAGGGGTGGTTTTGAGAGACAAATGACCATGGGATTCCATCTAATTAGAGAGAAAAAGTATCCATGAGAACCATGCCATGGTTAGAATCATGGTACCCATATTTATGGTTAGGCTATGATTATTATAGATAATTACATGATTCTATGTTGTAATTGGTTGTCCTCAAAGGGATAAGAGGAAGGTGTGAGGGTGAAAATATCATAATTTAAGAGAAAAACTTAAGTTAGAAAAGAAGATGAGTATGATCCTTTTTTTTAACAAAATAAAGGACATAAATGCAAATCATTAAGAGGCTCAGGTTTTAGTTTGCCTTTAAGAGAGGACAAGAGATAAGTTCCTAATCCATAGTATGGGTTATGATGTAGGGCCCAATCCAATTAAAATAAAACTTTCCTCTTTTGCTTTTCTCCATATTGGTTACATGTTGGTTTTATTATAGGATGAGGTTTTTGATATTGAATTCTCATTATTTTATGTGTTTGTTATATGTACGCTTGATTCATTCTTGGTAGACATGAAGATGGTTAAGTGATACTAGGTGATATTCATCAAGTAGCTCAAGTTGTGCTAGATGTTCTTGATGATAGTCACCTTCTAAAATGATGTCTTATAAATATATATGAAGAGAAGGAATCTAGACTTTGAGAGGAAAAACTTCCTCTACTCCAAAGACTAGAGTGAAAGGGGTATCACCCATAGAGGTTCAAATGCTAGTGTCATAGGCCCATAAAGTGATAGGGATGTGCAAGTGCTAATCCCAACTTGAGGCACTAACTACATTGGTCAACATTTTGTTAAGGGTTTTTTATAGGTTTCTACCTATCCATTTCTTGTGGAAATTAAGGTGAGGAAAAGATTAACTTAATTCCAAATGAATCATAAAGACCTTGGACTTTCTTGTTCTTGAAATATTTACCATTATCGGTGATGTTCTTATGGGGAACACTAAAATGATAAACGACATGGTTGTTAATGAAGTAGACAATATTGTTGGCTTTAGTTGAGATGAGAGGAATGGGTTTCACCCATTTGGTGAAATATTTAGTGGTGGTAATGATGGATTGGTGTTATTATCAAGAATGAGGGTTAATTTCCCAAATGATATCAAGTTCCCATTATAATAAGGGCCAATAGTATTTGGATAATTTTAGGCTATGGGTAGGTGCATGATGTAAATTAGAGTGGTGTTTGCATTTAACACACTTCTTTATATAATCACAATAGTCCTAGTTGAGGGTGGGCCAATAGTAGCCAAGGAAAAGGATACATTTAGTGATAGCTAAACCACTAAAGTGTGCCCCACCTATTCCATCATGCATTTCTTTGATAGCATGGGAAGCTTTATGACTATGTAGACAGTGAATAAGGAGGTTGTTAAAGCCATGCTTGTAAAGGATTACCTCTAGTATGGTGTAATGATAGGTACTTTGAACAAAGGCTCGTTGGGAATTCTTACAAATATTGGGAAGAATGATGCCAAGGTTGAGGTAGTTGAATGTTTGTTCGTACCATATGTCAGATGGAGATTGCTCTACACTAAAAATGGTAGGAAGGTCAAAATGGATATAATAATGTGTGATAAAATGGTGGATGGTAATAAATAATCTAGACTCAATAGGTTGAGATAGGATTTGGGAAGTAAGAGAAGCCATTGTATCCACAAACTTATTAGTAGATCATGAAATAGACTGGATGTGGTAATGATCAAATGATGTTAAGAGTACAACTAAAAGTTGTTTTTAGTTTTAAAAGACATCATTATTACATTTGTAAGATCCATTGACTTGGTTGACCACAAATTAGGAATCACCAAATACACTAATGGCCTTAATTACCAAGGCTATAGTGGTTTGGACACCTGTGACTAGGGCTTCATACTTAGCCACATTGTCAGTGCATTCAAAGTCAAGTTTAAAGGAAAGAGGAAGAAGTTCACCATCAAGGGGAATGAGAATAACTATATCACCCCCACTATGTTGGAATTTGGATACATCAAAGAATATGGTTATTTAGTAGGTGGGCTCCTCTTGAGAAAGAGTCATGATGGACTCATCTAGAAATACAAGAGGAAGTAGTTAGTTGTTTGGTAGAGGAGCTTCAACCAATTGGTTGGTAATGACTTTCCCTTTAATTTAATTTTAATAAAGGAACTCAAGATCAAACTTAGCTAAGAGCATAAGCCACTTAGCCATACACTAGTTTTGCTAGGGTTTAAAGTGCATGTAATTGAGTGGCTAAGTATTGGTGATGATTTAGGTTTTGTGATTAAAAAGGTAATGATGAAGTTTAGAATCCAAAAATACTAAGGTGAGGAAACGTTTCTTGAGATGGGTATACTGAGTCTCATACTCTATAAGTGTTTGAATTATGTAGTAGATAGCTTGCTCTGTATGTTGTTCATCACTATGAGTGAGTATTGACCCTAAATAATGGTCAATGGTAGAGATATAAAGATATAAGGGTTGGTCCTCTTTAGGAGGGGTAAGAATGAGTGGAGAAAAAAGGTATTCTTTGAGTGTATCAAATACTTGTTGACAGTATTTGGTCTACTTAAAAGATGTGTCTTTCTTAAGAATATAGTGAAAAGGTTGACATTGATCAACTAACTAAGAGATGAAGTGAAAAATAGATTATGTCTTTCCATTTAGGTTTTAGAGTTTCTTAAGGTGGGTAGGAGGAGGCATCTCCAAAATTTCTTTGAATTTGTCAAGGTCTACTTTGATTCCTTGAAGATAGATGATAAAGCCAAGAAGATTTTTAGAAAGGATCCAAAAAATACATTTCTTGGGGTTGAGTCTAATGTGGAAATGGATTAGGCATTTGAAGATGATGGTGAGAACAACTAGGTGATCCATGCAATGTTTAGATTTCCCAAGAAGATCATCCACATAGTCCTCTATGATTTTATGGATTAGATCATGGAAGATGTAGGTCATCACACACTAGTAGGTTACTTTAACATTTTTTAGACCAAATGGCATGACCCTATAATAGAAGGTTCCCCATGGGGTGATGAAAGAGTTTTTATGTTAATCTTTGGGTGTGATCAAGATTTGATTATATCATGAGAAACTATCTATGATAGATAACATCTCATGGCCAACTGTTAGATCAATAGGTTTGTCAATGCTAGGCAAAGGAAAATCATCTTTTGGGAAAGTGAGGTTGAAGTCATAAAATTTGATACAAAGGTAAAGTCCCCTATGGGTTTGGTAATGAGAACAATGTTAGAAACCCATTAAGAATAATCAATGGGTTATATGAAGTTGACATACAAGAGGAACTAAATCTCTTTTTTGACTACAAGGGTGATGCAAGGGTGAATCCTACGAAGCTTTTATTGAATAGGCTTATCATTAGGATGGGTGACAATGTTATGGAGGGATACGGAAGGGTCAATTCTATGCAAATCCTAATAAGATGAAATAAATGCTATGCTTTGATCATAAAGGAAAGAATGGTAATCTTGTTGCTCCATAAAATCTAAGGATTGACCAATCTTGACAATATGAGGGTTATATTGAGTACCCAAATTGACATCAAAGGTTGATTCATTCAACATGGTTTGGTTCTTAAGAGGAATGGATTTATGGATAGAAGAATCCCCTATATTGAGGTAGGTGAGAATGGAATCATCATCTTGATGTTGGATGGTTTTGATGGTAAGAGAATCATTTTATACCATTTTAGGATGGATGAGAGGAAGAATTTTAATTTTTCCATACTTTTGATAAGTCAGGGGGCCTAAACTAACAGTATTGATAAAAAAATCTAGATGGAATGATATCAAAATCCTGTAACTTCAAAGGAGATATGGTTGGTGAGGATGGTATATCCTCATCAATGGTGGTGATAGGTTTAGGTGAGGTGGTTGGTTATTCTAGTGGTATTAAACCAAGACCAAATAACTCATGAGGTTTTTGGGTTTTGATAATAACTCATAAGGTCTATGCTTATAATGGCCTAGGCCAATTCCTTTTTAGGCACACATATGAAGGTATAGCTTGGTAAATGTTGGTTTGCCAAGATAGAAGAAGTTAGAGGTGAATTGTCAGGTGGTAGAGGTATTAGTGAAATAAAGGACTGGATGATCATTAAGTTTGTTTGATGGTTGGGAGGCCTAAAAGGGATTATGGTTTCAATGTTGGAGTCATAACTAGGAGCATAGGTGAGGTTCCCATACTCTTGAATAGTAGGGAAAGCATCCAAATCTTAAATATGATACTCCTCTAGTGAGAGACAGTGGAACATGGGATCTAAGGGGTCCTCTATGGGGATCTGGGAAGAAGGGATAGATGAGATAGTTGAATCTTCATTGATGGTAGGGGTGGAGGTGTTGTTGGTTTTGGTTGATGAGGTGTTGGTTTTTTTGGTTGGTGATGAGGTGGATGAAGGAGGAAGAAGAACATCACTAGGTCAATATGTCATGTTTTGTGAGGCAAAATGACTAGGGTTAGCTCTTATGGTAACAACTTGACCTTTGTGTTCAAATTTAACACATTGATGTAAGGTAGATGGGACACAACTCATAGCATGGATCCAAGGGTATCTAATTAATTTATTTTATTTTAAATTTCCCTATACAACGTAAAAGAGTTATATAATTATGTAAGGTCCCAAGCAAATATGGAGGATGACTATCCCTAAGGTAGTAGACATAGTGTCATTAAAGGAGTGAAGGACCACTGTAGTTTCTGACATGATATTCTTAGGTAATTAAAGCTGGTCATAGGCATGAGAGGATATAATTTTGATGCTATCTCCTCCATCAATCATAACCCTTTTGATATGGGTTTGATTGATGTATGTCATGATGAAGAGGGGAGGATCAGGATCTTTAGAATGGATAGAAGGTATTTCTAAATCCTAAAAGGTAACAAAGGTAGAAAGCTATAGGGATCTAATAAAGGATGCAAGAGGTTGAGGATCTTCTGGTTGAACCTATATAGATTACAAGGCCTCTATCAATTCTTGGTAGTGATGGGATGAGGTGTTTATTAGTTCAGAAAGGCTCATCTTCATTAGTGTTTAGTGAAGTTGTTTTAACACTACTCGATGGATGGTTTCATAAGGGTTGGAAGGTGAGGCACCCAAAATAGATATTTTGAGTTTTGGAGAAGGTGAATGTAAAGGTGAGGGTGTTTGGTTTCAATTATAAGGTTGAGGGGTAGAAGGTTAGGTCCCTCATAAGGACACTTTTGATTTTATCTTATCCTTTTGTTAGGCCCAAAATTAGGTAACCATATGGATAGTGTGGATTAAGGGAGGTGTTGAGATAGATGGTTTTTTTGATTCCTCCTTAATTTTAATTGAGAGTGTAGGAGTAGGTAAATGTTGGATGGGTTAAATTATTTTTTGGGTTGGAAATGGGGTTAAGGGAGGTTCATCCAATAATAGATCATCATGATCCCAAGCTATGGATAAGTTTTTGGAGAGCTTTATAGTTCTTTTTATCATGTCTAGGAGTGTTATGGTATGATAAAATCAAATTATCATTCAACCATGATGTCTTAAGATGTGAAGGGTCAAAAGGTTTGATGGGTGGTAAGGTTAAAGAGAAGGTTTAAAACAACCTTTATATGATGGTCAAATAAGATTCAATCAAAGGTGTTGAGGGTGTTGGGTTTTTGGTTTTAAGAGAGGCAACCTTCATAGGAGTAGGCTTCACCATAAAATATTAAGGTGATGGAAGGGTTTCATAGATGGTTTTGGTTGAGTTTTTTTAGTTATGGTTGGTTTGGAGGTGGAAGATTTAGAGGTAAAAGGTGAAGGTTTGGTGATAGGTGGGAAGGTAGAGTTAGATATATTAGCTAAGAATGATGGGGAGTTTGATGATTTTGTAGTGGGTGTGGGTAGAGTAAAATTATAAGGTTTTATAAATGAGTAATATGTAATAGGGATAGTAGAGGGATGGGTTCCTAAGATATAAGGTAAGAGTGAAGGAAGTTTTATCGGTCTAGTTCAAGGTGGGAGTTTAGGTGGTTCTACCTTCCTAGTTGGTTTGGTTTGGGTTTTCTTTGGTGGACAAGAAGGGGTGAAGACCAACTTCAAAGATGGGTGAGCTAGTCTAGGTGTAAGAAGTATTCCTAAATTATTTATGGCTTTGGTTAGAGAGGAATAAGGTAATTTAAAAAAATTAGATGAAGGTGGGTTGGATGGTTTTCCTATGGTTTTGGAGGGAAAACAATTTGATAAAGGTATTGAGGTAATGATGGGTTTGATGGTGGATGAAAGTGAGGTTGAGGGCTTAGGTTTGTTTCGGTAAGGGACCCCAAGATGATTATAAGAAGTGTCTCTATCTAGGTTGGGTTAAGAATTAAATTATATACTTTGGACCAATCTAGAAAAAGGCTTGTAAATGGGTTTGGTTCCTTGGTCAATGGTTTCAAAAGTTAAGCCCATAAGTGGAGGTAAGGGGATGGTTTCTTAACCTATGTTCTTGATGGAAGGTTCTAAGGTTTGGGAGGATGATTCCTCCATGGAATGTGTAGGTAAGGTTATCTCTTCCTTTGGAGTGGTTTCCAAGGAGGGAGTGGTTGGTTCCATGGTAAGTAAGGAAGGTGTGATGGGTTCAAGTGAAAGAATGGAAATGATTGCCTCCTTTGGTTAGGTGTTAAAAGGAATGAAGGGTAATTAAACTAATTCAATAGGTGGAGTGGGTGAAAAGGTGGTTGAAGCAATGGTTTCCTCTTTTGGTATTTCTATCAAAGGAGATGTAGATATGTCTATGGTCTCAATAGGTAAAGAAAGAGGGGTGGTTGCTTCCTCTATTTGGATGTCCAAATGAATAGAAGATGAATCCATCACTTCAATGAGTGTAATGGAAGGGGTATATGAGGTGATGGTCTCCTCATTTATAGGTTTGATAATAATGACTTTTAACTATATAGACCTCACAAGTGTGAGATGATTCTGGTTTATTATCATCATAGTTGGTGGAAGGGGAATGGTTAGGAAAGGGTTTATAAAAGATGTCAAGGGAATGATTTAGGGGTGAATTGGGATTATCAAATACATGTTCTCCCTTATCAATCATGTTTTTTACTATAGTCTTAAATTTATTGTACCTACTAATATCATGTCTAATGACATGGTGGAAAGCAGAAAGATCATTCTCATTGTACCAACTAGGTATAGGGTGAGAGGCATAAGATTGTTGGAGATATTTTATTGGAGGAAGTTGTATGATGTCTGATTTGAGTAATTTATCAAAAACTAAAGCATAATAATCTTCTATCAAAGTATATTATTTTGGGTCAGCTTAATTTTGGTTTTGTTTTGGTTGGTTGGAAGAGTTAGAAGAAATGGTTGGGTTGGGTTGGTTGATAGTTGGTGGTGGAGTGATTTTAAGTACAATTGAGTTAAAGGATGCATTTGATTTGGTATTGGGATGGTTATGTTGATTGGTGGTTTTGGTGGAGGAAGGGTCATTAGATTTAAAGCTAGAATTTTTTTCTATAGTTTTAGTTTTCCCTCATCAATGGCTCAGATTTCTAATTTTTGTGCCATGGTGAAAGCCTCATCAAAAGTCCTAAAAGTTTAAACTTGAAGGGTAGGAGAAATATGTTTGGCACAACCTTGAAATAAGAGTTTAATTAACTCATTTTTGGGTAAGGAGAAAGAAATTTGGCTGATGAGACCTCTCCATCTAGCTACAAAATTGGTAATTGATTTGTCATCAAATTGCCTAATGGAGTAAAGGTTGTTAATAGAGACATTTTTAGATATATTGATTGAAAAGTGATCTAAAAATACTTGGGCAAGTTAAGAAAAGGAAAAGGTGGAGTTATTGGTGTGATCCCTATACCAATCCAAGGCTGGTCCTGATAAAGACATGGGGAAGGTACGAAGAAGGAGAGCATTGTCATATGCAATCAAATAGAAAAAAATGGAAAAATACTCTCAAGTGTTTTTGGGGGTCCTCCTTGCTTTGGAACTTGGAAAACTTGGGTATTTCACATTGAGGAGGATAGGATTGGATAGGAGTGCATAGATGGATAGGTTTGTTATAGATTTAATCATATGATAAAAGGTAATGAGCCCTAGAAATAGATGATTTAAGATTGGGGATTTTATCCATCAACATCTTAACCAAATATGTTTGAGGTTGGGAAGATACATAATTAGATGGTAAGTTTGGTTGAGGTTGGGTGGTATAAATGGATGGATAAGAGGTAGAGGGTTGAGAAGATACCACATATTGGTATGTGGTCATTGTAGGATGGGATGATGCCACATAAGGGTTGATGGGCACAAAAGGTTGGGTATAAGGTGTTATGTATCCTTATGGATTAGGAACATGTTGGTAAGATGTCATGGGTATTTATTGTGAGATTGATATGGGTTTATTTGGAGGCATGGATGGGTTGGTAGATGGTTCGGGTTGAGTGGTAAATCTTGTGATAATAGGTGGAAGGATAGGAGGTATGTAAAGTACTAAATTTTGGAGAGGGGTAGAAATTGGTTGGTTGGTGGTGATAAGAGGAATGGTGGAAATTGGGGTAGAAGATACCCACATGGTGGATGAGGTATGGGTAATAAGAGGTGAGGTTGCCCCTATGTTGGAGGTGTTGGTTGGTGTAGGGGTGTTTGGTTATTGGTTGGAATGTTGGATTGGGTATCCATGGTGGTAGCAAATTAGATATTGGTAGAAGAAGATGCTTGGGTGATAAAATATTGGGTAAAGGTAACACCAACCATAAGAGGGGGAAGCATACCATAAGGTTAATCCATGAAAGGAACCAAAGAAATACAGGTATGGTGAGCTAAGGTGTTAAGGTAATACTGAAGGGCCACAGGGTTATTATCAAGGAAGGTAGTGAAATACACATCACCCTCAATAACTATCTGAGGCATGGTAGGAGGGGGAAAATTATGAGGAGAACTCTTAACATATGAAGTATACTCCATGGAGGAAGAAGAGGAGCAAGATGGTGGTCCTTGGTTGGTTTGATTCCTTAATTGTTGTTTAGTAAAGACCATGAGAGGAATAAAAAAGAAATGATAAAAACTGACACCTTAAACAAAAATAAAACAAAATGAAAATAATCTCAAGACAATCCAAATATACACTAAAGTGAATTTAAAACATAGGATTCTTTTTAGATCACTTTTGGCTTATGCCTTAGAAAGTGTCAAGAAGAAATTAAGCTTGTAGATTAGGTACTAAAGAAAAAATCTAAGGTTGGTTTTAGGTTGTGTTTAGGTGCTCAAAAATAAGAATTTTGCATTGAACTTCAATATATGGCTTGATATTGGGGCCTATCCACTCAATTCACACACCACAATGATAAGGGTATCAGGTGCTTAGCCAAGATATACTAAATTTTAGAGTTTATACTCAACCCAAGAGCTGAGTTGGTTTTCCCATTATTAATAACATCCAATTAGGATTTATGGGAAAAGGTGAGGTTTATTGCTAGGTGATGAAATATTAGTCAGGAATTATCTCAAGTGTTTTTATGTGTTGATTGATTATGTGGTTTGGTAAAGGGTGTGATAACAAGAGTGAAAACTATGATTGATTACTTTTGCTTTTAAGTTAACTAGATGAACTAAAAGTAAGAAATAATTTTTTTTATGAAAGGTATTTATTTTAATCCCAAAAGAAATTTTAGATTTTGTTGGATGAGAAAATAATAAATAAAGAAAGAGGCACCTAGATAATTCTAAGATCCCATCAGGTGTGCTAAAATGTTTATCTTAATTTCTTCTCATTTCTTAATTTTGGAAGAAGATAAGAAACTAGTAATAAGGGTATGGTAGAACTACCTAGTTGGTGATATATGCATAATCTAGATGAAGATGAATAACTCTTCTTTGGCTTGGAAGGAATAACCTATATCTTGGTTAATAACTAATGGTTGAAGGTGGGGCAATTTTTCCAGAGTAACAGTACTTTAACCTCAAAAGCAAATTTGGTAGATGTTTATTTCTCTTTTGTTGTTGTTGAGTTGTTGAAGGAATACTAGATGATGGAAAGCTTGAATACCTATATGCAATTAGATTAGATAGCTTGAATATGGATCCATTTCACCTTCTATTCCCCTCATTTTATAGGCAAAGATAGATGGAATATGGAAGGTTCCCTAGAGGGTGAGGATGTTGATCATGATACTTGGGAGTTCATTAGCATCGCATAAGGTGAACATATTAAACTATGACTCATTAGCTCTCACATAGTTGGTGATGTATTAAGAAGGTGAGGAATGAACCTGACCATCAATGGTTGGGTGTCTAAGGGAAAAGGGGTCAAGGTAAGTTTAAAAGGTTGGGTTAATGGTCAAGTTAGTGAATTAGTGAGTTTAGTTAGCTAAATAGATAACTAGACCTAAGGTATAATAGGTTAGTTAGTGGGTCAAGAATGGTTATATGGTACCTAAAGTGTTTTGAGGCATTTTAACACCTAGTATGGTTTTCTAGTGTCTACACTTACACCATCAAATTTGCTTACTGTTCACCACAGTCAAACATAGTCAACTATGTTGGAAACTATTTTAGGTGAAGACACATATTAGAATAGGTTATACATCATCTTAGGATTTAATCATCTTCCATTGGCCAAATTTGATGTTTCCCTACTTAAGTCTTTGTTAGGGATAGTGTAGAAGCTAACAGTCAGTTGTAGGTCAATCTCTTACAAAAGAGAAACCTATAGGTGAATATTAGACCTAAAACATAGTATTTTATCTCCTTTTATGATCCTTTAGATCATAAATAATCCTTTAAACTATTTGGAACCGCTCAACCATGGTGGCATAGTCTAGACTACGAACTTGGAAAACAAGGTTACTCAAAAACTCAAAATTTTGTAGATGTTATTGACTAATTTTAGTGTACAAAAGGGAAAATTTGAGCCTTTAAAAAATTAATCTCCACTAGTCATATACCCTTCAACATTTTAATATCTCTTGTCATGTATGGAGGCTTCAAGGTTTTGTCATCAATTTGCATCAAAAGTCTTTGTAACCCTATTGTATGTTATCAACCAAATGGCCCAGACCTTTTTTTCAATTTAGGGATAAGGTCCTTGAACTCAATCATTTCCTTTTGAAAGTAGTTTCCACTTATATTTTATAACCTTTCCTTTCAATTAGGTCTAAAATTATTTTACATAAGATACTAAGACTTCAAAAAAGTTTCAACTTGTCCAATATTCTTTGTACAAGTAACCCTGTATCTCAACCAATGTCACCTGTAGGTGCATATTTCATATACAAGCAGTGAGTGAAAATTTAGACAACATGAAAGATATGTGTTCTTGTGATAAATTTTATTCCCTTACCAAGTTTTAAAATGCACTCATATCACTCTAAAAGATTTAAAAACCTATCAAATCTCCCATATCACCATGATGTCATCAAGGAGAGACTCTTGTAGGTGTATTTGAGTTGCATCTAGGTAGTAATCAAAATTGGGGAAATGTACTTAAGTAATATGCCTTGATATCTATTTTATCTCCAATAAATGCATTCAAATTAAATAGTAATATTTTATAAATCTTGAGATAATATTTCACACTTCATTTTAATGTTTGAACTTTTATGCAAGCACTTGTAGGTGCCTATCAATGGCAAACTGAGTATGCAGGTAACTATGTTGACTATGATAGTCCCTCTTCTACCAAGTGAAATAATCTTATTTAATTATATATATTATTTAAATGTATTAAATATTATAAATAACATAATTATAACTTCATGGATGTGTTAAAGACTTTAACCCAGCTCCCTCAGTTGACTATACATGACAGTCATGGAGCAAACTAATTGTATTACACTTATTACTATAGTACCATGGAACATTTCTTGGATAATGAGATTGAAAGGTAAAGGATACAAAGAGGAAATTTAAAACACATAAATCAACCTATCTTCACTCTCAAAAACCACTATAAAATCATGAAGATCCTATAAATGGTGAAAAACTGCTTGTTTGCTTCAAATGAGACCAATCTACAAATTTGAGATGATTTGCTTATCAAAAAATATTGAAAAACTAAACCAATAATTGATAACATAATTTGAATATTCATATATCCCTTGGAGTCAATTATAATAGATAGATTATATGGAATCATCCAAACAAGATCAAAACCTATAGGGTTCACATATTTGCAAGCAAAATAGATATATCAACTTTATAGGAATGGTTCATAAAACACAGGCCACCATTCTTCTAAAACCAAACATAAAATCTAATATAACTAAGTTTATAAGACACCCCAAGATTTTTTTTTTTGAAATCTCCCCTACTTAACATACCAAATACAAACATGTTGACTAGTTATGTGTGCATGGAAGGGTAAAGAAGGAGCATAATGGTTTTAACTTGAATTTTAAACTTATATAGTAATTAAATAATGAAAATGGATCTAATAAAGTTTAAGAGTCATCTTAAAACCTTCTCCCATGTGTCACACTATCTCATGGGCTGTACAAGTTCCAAATTCTTCCTTTTCAAAAGAAAACTACTATTTCTTCTAAAGAACCTACCACTTTTCAGTTTGAAATAGTTGATTAAGGAATAATAGGACACATGGCACATGAAATCACCCATTGAAACCTTTAATTTTTCCAAAGAGGCTATATAAGTCATTTAATGCTTTATTTTGACCCCCAAAATGACTAAAAAAGACATAAATATTAAAATGACTAATGAACAAGGATAATATGACATTTAATGACATAAAATGACTTATAATACACCCTATGACATAAATAATAGACCCCTTAAAACATATAAGGTTTAAGTTTTTACCTATAGGGGTCCCAATTTGACTTTTAGGGTCAACAAATTGGTGACTCATAGGGGTAGTATGCCTTCTATACTAAAGATCAATAGCCTTATCCTATCCATGGGCTTAGGGAGTCATCTGAAGTTTTAAATAAAATAAAAAGACTTGACACTTGACAACAAGCTTGGACCAAGACAAGACAACTTATTATCTCAACCACACAAAATAAAGGACACACACAAGCAAAACAAACACACTAACAAGACACACACGTGTGCTCAAATAACTTATGGAAAACATTTAAATAAAAAAAAAACTATGCATAACTAGAAACTAATAATACCTCCTTTCTAGGATAAAAAGGAAAGTTTCTTGAATCTTCTTCTTCATGAGATGAGTCATAGTGCCAAGCATGTTGTTCCTTAGATTAGATACTTGGTAGATCAAACCTATTCCCTAGCACTTCACTTGATCTACTCTCAATTAGATCATCCTTAAATAGGTCTCCAATGTAAATTTATTCCTCTTGAATTTTTATACATACCTCATACTACTTCCCACTCTTCATCTCATGATCAACTTGTATCTTCTTGATAGGCATGTCTTCAACAGGATTAGTTTCTTATTGCTTGGAATATTGAGGCCAATATAAGCTTATTCTATCCTTAAAAATATGATGTGTTTCTCCCAAATTATTGAGAGGATGATAACCCATTTTTATTATTTCAAACATATCATCATGGGATGCATATGCCTCTTGAAAGGACACATTTGAAAAGTTGTTTCTTATTTGCATACCCACTTGAGTGTCAAGGCTGCCTTCTCCATTTTTTACTAGATCATAGCCTCTTTGAAGAGGAGTATAAATTTTTCCAATGATTGAAAACAATTAGTCCCAAGGCTCATTAGAGATGTGTTCCTACCCATCTATGATATCTTAAATAGTGATGAGATAACTAATGGTATTTTTCTCTTCTTTGACACAAGGAAGATCTTCTTCAATATCAACATAATTAGAAGATTCAAAATAATAAATCACATTTTATTCAAAAATTAAAACCTCTTGAGGTATCTCAAGTTATAAATCAACTTTTATAACCTAACTTTGCTTCTACGACTACAATATCTTCAATTTATTTCTCCTTCTTAGTGATGCCAATGCTAGGCATTTTGTAATCAAGTGATCTAGTCTAATGAGGCTACCAAGAAGCTATGTTTTATTTAATTAAGAGTTATAAATTATTATCAACCAAATACTCATATTTAGTTTCCCACACCATAGGTACAACAAGGCAAAAGGTGATAGGGTGAGGACAACACAAACTAGTTGGTGGAGGTAGAACATAGAACTCAACATCCAATTGAGAATGAATTGTAGGGGAATTTTTTGGGAGTTTTTGAGGAAGGGGAGGTAGACCTTGGGAAAAAATAGCTTGGTTTTATTCCTTCCATTTGAAAATCACTTCATTTTAATCTAATTGATATTTATCACTCTCTTGAGGAAGGTTAAATGGGGTGTGTTTAGGAATAGGATCTTTTTTTGGATCTAAAACTGCCACCACACCTTGACTCAATAATTTCATTCTTGATTCTATTTCTTCAATTTTCTTGGCTAGGTTCTCTTAGAAAATTCTCTCTTGAAGTTGATAATAATCTTCATGAGGGTAAGTATTATAATAGGGGTGATATGGATAATAAGAGGTCTCTTGAAGAAGGGTGAGAGGGGCTTACATAAGATCAAGTTATTTCTCAACTTCACACTCTTTATCAAGGATCTTATCCCCTTTGTTTCCCTATGATTACACTACCTTATTTTAGATTAGGATGTTAGGATTAATATTTTTTCTTTGAGGTAGTGAATAAATTTTAGGAGTGGATGAAGTGTTAAATAAAATTAGGATCTCCTTAGGCTTGGATTATCCACCTTGTCTCCAACTTGGGTTATCATATCTAAAAGTCTCTTCTTGAGGTGGGGATGTAATAGGAGAGGGAAATGAAGGATTATATTACACTTATTTTGATAATGATATGGACTAATGAATCTAATTATTTACTAACTCAATATACCTATCAATAGTTTATTTAAAAACTAAGTTTATCTTTTCAACTCTCTCTTCCAACTGATTGGGAAAAAGATGACTTCGATAAGCTTGAATGGGCTCATGAGTAGGGGTCAAGTAGATTTGATATAAATATTGAGGATGTGGATATGAGGGATGATAGACTTGGTGAGGTTATTCCTCATGAATTCTTAGATTATGTTCTAAGGATGAAACTAGGCCACTCACATCTATCATCTCACCTATAAGCCTTTGCCAATTGGCTCTCTCAATAGGTGCCCACTCTCTTTTAACCAGATCTAATTCATCTCTCACATTATGAATGATATAACTAGGAAAATCTTGACCATATCCCCTTTGTGTGTCAAGATCTATCATGTACCTCTCATAGCCCAAAAGAGTTTGCTTAAAAGTTGAAATGGACAAATTTGAAAGGTGACTAGGTTGACTAGAAGGAGAAAGATATTGAGAAGGATGGATATAGGAATGGTAAAATTCATGACAAGGTTGATAAGGGTCATATTGGAGTTGGTAAGGATAATGACAAGGCTGATAAGAATCATATAAATTCTGATAAGGACTGCCATAAGCTTGAGATACCTCACCAACTTGTGTAAAATAATACTCAACACCAAAATTAGCCATGAAACTTTATTGGGAAGTAAGAATAGAAAGGAAAAATTAATATTAATCTTCAAAATGAAAACCTAGGTTGTTTAACCAGCTGATGTAACTTTGGAGTCACCATTGATGCTTGGATAGATGCCTCTAAAGGTTTATATGTTGAAAGACAACACCAAAAATATTTCAACTTCTTAGACAATGAGTCCCGCCAAGCATGCCAAAAACTATTGTCACTTATATTTTCACCCTTTAAGGAGATGTCTCAGCTCTCCTCATCCAAGTGGCATAATTGAAACACCTCTAGGCTATGGATAGCCTAAGAATAAGGTGAATCTCTAGATAGGTCTAGCTCCTTTGATGTACCACTTTTAGATCACTACTACACCTATTATTGCAAGGAAAAGGGAGATAAAATTGAAATTAAACTATCCTAAAGGTGGTGATACACCAAATTATTTGATGACTACCAACTAGATGCATGCCACACATGAGACAAAGAGACTAACTAGGCATAGACTTCTCTAATCTAAATATTCTAACATTAGTATTTCATTATGAGGTTGTGATGAATGTTAAGACTAGGAGGAATAGACAAGAATCCTATAATGGCACTATTTTAATATACTAACTCACTTAACCTTGAAACTTTACTGAACACTTTACATGACCTAAAAGAAGAACCTTTCAAGCCATAAATAGGTGAGATAATGAGATAATAATGCCAAGGAAATAATAGTCATCACTAAGTAAGATAAATCATTTAATTGAACACACTATGAATACTTATATAAGAGGTAAAATCAATAGTATTTATTTATCCATGGGATGCAAATGAGCAAGGCTTTTCCATACTTAGGTGGACTATGCTTACAATATCCAAAATGGCTAGTTCTTATAGAAAATGAGAGAGAAGTGGGAAAAGAGAACTCCAAATGTCACTTAAACAATTGTAATGTTAAGAGGATTAGTTATATGTGCATGATAAGGTAATGTGAAATTCATCATGAAAAATTAGTAAGCACAAGTGTCACCCCAAGTCATGAAACTCTTGAAATGTAGTATAGGAGTTCTCATTTTACACAAGAAAATTGTTCTTTCATCTTTCACCCATATTTTAACATCATAAAAAAAAATAGGGATCATTATAATGATTAAATTAAGATGGAAGGGTTTTATACATACTTATACATTCATTTTTTTCATTCCTAATCACTTGAAATCTTCTAGAAGTGAGCTATCACTGTCTATAGTAAAAAAAACTCTTCTTTGACACACCTTGTATACTTGGCTTCCAAAATGGTTTTATATTCTCATGAAAATATATTTAAGGGATTGGATTACACTTGAAATGACCCTACATATCCTTATAATACTCAAGTAGACCTTAAAAACCCATCCACTAGAAGTTCTCATCCTTCTCACTATCATGCTCACTATGCCAATTTTGACTGGTTGAGATGAGATATCTAGTAGGCATGATTATAATTTAAGAATTAAATATACATATGGTATTATATTAAGTCTCAATCTTCCTTCCAAAGTTTATTTCATCTCTTGAAACCTCTTAGAACCTACATAATGCATAAAACTATCAAAAATACCCTATTTTGTACTCAATCCATACAATTCCATATAATACAAAATTATGGGGAGTCTATTTATAGAGTAATATAAAAAATTTAATCACTTTAATTTTAATTCTATTCCATTTTGATAAATTTCCTTCCTTATTTTCCCAATTAGGTCTAGAATCAGGGTTAATGAGGGTTTTTGACCATTCTACTCTTAAGGTTCATTCAAAAATATGGAACATTGGAATTGCCAACCAAATAAAAAATAATGAATATAAATAACCATATAAAAATCTCCAAACTTCTTATATCCCCATGAAAATCCTTCAAGGAGATGTAAGCATTTCAATTTAGCCTATCAAATATGTTTCTCCAATTCCTATAGGCTTGGATTGTCTCTGAGCCAAAAGTGGATTTATTTATGACTTACCTAAATTAAAATAGATTTGAAAAATATATTATTAAAATTTAACATTACCAAATACATTATAATTTTCTCCTAAGGTTTGAATTGAAGTTGACCTTCCATTTGGCTTTAGGCCTAAACCCTGCGTAATAGACTTGACTAAAAATCTTATAGTCTAGGCCACCCTATTGAGTTTCATCATTTTATGCATTATTTTTCATGTTGGTTTAGATTTTATCCAACTTATCACACTTCCTATCAAGGTTAATTTATCTCCTAGATCACCCTTTTCACTTTATTCTCCAAATCCTTCCAGTTTACACTCAAGGGGAGTGCCCTCTGTCTAAGACAAAATAGAGGGAACTTACCCTATTTTTAAAAACCAAGTAAATATTTTAATGGATTATTAAATTAATATATATTATATATACCAATTTTAATCCCTTGGTATTATTATTTAACCATCTAATTTCTCAAAAACCCAAGACAGACTATAGGTAAGCAGACTATGCACAATGTTTCTATCATATTAAATGTGCATTACCTATTTAGAGCCATTTCTATATTATATGTATATAATTAGAGTTATATAATAAAATAATTATCATATTGGATTTATTCCAATCTTCATTTTTATCTTTAACCTCTCACATACTTTTCTATACACCCTACTTAGACAAGACTGAGTTCCATATATGACTATATTTCCTATTTTGGATTGTACATGTAGGTAGTCCTATATGTTTAAGATTGAGTAAAATGTATAATGACCCATTTATATATACTTGGATTAATTGTAATTTTTTAACCCATTTACATCAAATTTATGTACTACCAATGTTTATACTAGCAAACCTACTTACTACTTGCCACAATCAAACATAGTTAACTATGTTGGGATAAATAGGATCTTATAGGTGAAAGTACCTCTTATAATAGGTTATAAATCATCTTGGGATAATATGAACCATTTATATTCATCTTCAATTGGCTAAATTTTATGCTTCCTTGCTTAAGTATTTGTTAGGGATAGTGTAGAAGCTAACACCGAGTTGTAGGTCAATCTCTTAGGAAAGATAAACCTATAAGTGAATATTAGACCTAAAACATAGTATTTTATCTCATTTGATGATAATTTAGCTAATAAATAATATTTTTAAATATTTTTAACCACTCAACCATGGTGTCATAGTCTATACTACTAACTTGGAAAACAAAGTTGCTCAAAGACTCAAAATCTTGTAGATGTTATTGACTAAGTTTAGTATATAAAAGGGAAACTTTGAGCCTTTCAAAAACTAACCTCCATTAGTCATATACCCTTAAAAATTTGCATATATATTGTATTATATTTAGGATACAAGTTTTCTTCATCAATATGCATCAAAATTCTTTGTAACCTTGTTGTATGTTATCAACTAAATGGCCCAAACCTTTGTTTTCTTAGTTTAGGGATAAGGTCCTTGAACTCAGTCATTGCCTTTTGAAAGTAGTTTCCAATTCAATTTTCAAACCTAGCCTTTCAAGTAGGTCTTCCATGAATTTAAATAACATATTAGGACTTCAAAAAAGTTTCAACTTGTCCAATATTCTCTGTATTAGTACCTCTATATCTCTGTTAATGCCACCTGTAGGTGCATATTTCATATACAGGCAGTGAGTGAAAATTTAGACAACATGCAAGATATGTGTTCTTATGATCAATTTTAGGCCCTTACCAAGTTGTAAAGTTCACTTATAAAACTCTAAAATATTTAAAAACCTATAAAATCTCCCATCTCACCATGACATCATCAAGGAGAGACTCCTATAGGTGCATTTGAGTTGCATCTAGGTAGTAAGTAGAATTGGGTCTATGTACTTCAACAATATGCCTTAATAACTATTTAAAATCACATAAATGAATTAAAATGAAACATTAAGATGTTTTAAATCTTGATATAATATCTCACACTTCATTTTAATGTTTCAACTTTTTTGAAAGCACTTGTAGGTGCATATCAATGGTAGACTAAGTATGTAGGTGACTGTGTTGACTGGGACAATCCCTCTTCTACCAAGTAAAATAGTTTTAATTTATTATTTATAATATTTTAATTTATTAAATATTATAAATACCATAATTATGAATCCATGGACATGTTCAAGACTTTAACCTAACTCCCTTAGTTGACTATGCATGACAGTCATGGAGTAAATTAACTGTATGATGCTTATTACTATAGTAACATAGAACATTGATTGGAGAATGAGATTGAAAGGTAAATTAGAAAAATAATAAATTTAAAACATGTAAATAAACCTATATTCACCCTTAAAAACCACTATCAAATCTTGAAGATCCTGCAAGTGGTGGAAAACTTCTTGTTAGCTTTAAATGATACCAATCTACAAACCTGAGATGATTTGATTATCAAAACACCTTGAAACACTAAACCAAGCATGGATAAAATTATGTGAATATGTTAATGTCCCCTAGAGTCAATTCCAATGGCTATATTTTATGGAATAATCTAAATGAGATCAAAACCTATAGGGTTCACAAACTTGCAAGCAAATTAGATATGCCAACTTCTTAGGAATGGTTAATAAAGAACATGCCACCATTAATCTACAACCAGACATAAAATTAAATAAAAATAAATTTGTAATACACCCCAAATATTAATTTGTTTTAAACCTCCCTTGCTTATCATACCAAGTACAAACTTGTTGACTAATTATATGTGCATAGAAGGGTAAAGAAGGAGTAGATGGTTTTAGTTTTAATTTAACACTTATAGAGTACTTAAAGAATGTAAATAGGTCATAAAAATATAAATATTCATCTCAAAACCTTCTCCCATGTTTTTCACTCTCTCATGGGTTGTACAAGTGCCAAACTCCTCCTTTTTCCAAGAAAATTACTCTTTCTTCTGAAGAACCTACCACTTTTTAGTTAGAAATAATTGATTAAGGCATAATAGGACACATGTCATGTTACATCACCCCTTGAAACCTTAAATTTTACCAATTAGGTTGTATAAGTCATTTAATACTCTATTTTGACCCCCAAAATGACTCAAAAAGATAAATATTAAAATGACTAATGATCAAGGCTAATATGATATGGAATGACATCAAATGACCTATAATAGACCCATAAAACATATAGATTTAATTTTTTTACCTACAGGGGTCCTAATTTTACCTAAATGATCAAATTTTGTCAACATGTACTATCCCCCACCAAGAGCATTTGACTTGGAAGCTCTCTTACTAGTCGTACCATCAAAAGACCTGTGGACTAGTTTTATATGTCTAGTGGAATAATTGAGAAGAGAAATGGTTTTGGTATATTTTTGGCACTTCCAAAATAGATAAATCATGGAAATGGAGCCAATGAAGCTAAGGAGCCATTCCATAATATTTTACCATGTGCCATTCTTAAAACTCCTTATTTTTCACTTGTTTTCTTGATTTCAGTTAGGAACATGTAATTTTTAGTTATGAATAACATTCTCGATAAGTAATTTGACATATTGGACACTAGAAGAGAGTTTATAACACTTTTATACCTAAAAAAACTATACCACCCTCATAAATGACTCTAATATGTACTTAAGTGACATAAAAATGACACAAAGACTAAATTGAACTATGACCAAGCTAGAAACACATTAAGTGGAATAAAATAATATGATGAAACACCTTATAGCATTATAATATACCTCTATATCAAGTTTTTGACTATAGGGTGTTGACCTATTTTGACTTGTGGTCAAAATAGCGAACACAAACCATGCCATTTTTTATATATAATGGAACCTCTATCTCTATTTGAATAATTTGGCATAAGAATTCATTGTTATATATGTGTTCCACCTAAACCCTTATTATATTTTTTGAAATGCATTTCATATTTAGCACTATCCCAAGTTCTTGATATTCTCATGATAGGGAATTAAACAACTAGAGGTCATTATGATAGTTAGATGGAGAGTACATTTATATAAACCACTCCTCATCTCTTTTATCCCATTCTAATGCATCTTAAATAAGTATAATATCTTGGTATGTAACACTACCCACAATAGTCATTATAATTCATGTTGTAATAAATTAGTTTGTAATCTATTAGTTTAAATATATCATGATGACATTTGAAATCTGACATATTTTTAAACCATGTAAAAATAAATTATTTAGATACATTAGTCACTAGATCATTATTTTTTTTGAATATATGGTTATTAATTAAAACTTTAAAGTATTGACATAGGATCTATATAATAACATAAACATCCATCATTATTGGCCACTTATTAATAATAATCTTATATATTTTTAGATAATTGACACATGCCCATTTTGTATTAACTTTATAGGAATAATATGAACATCACATGCCTATATTCATAGTATCTTGTGTAGATAACATAAGTTAAGAATACATGACATGTTTATTATAATATTTTTATGAAATATTTCCCATTACTTTCATGTTAAAGTGGTGATTGTTAGTGCATGTGCCTAGTTAGAATGAGTTGTTAGTTATTTTAACTAATATTGATGATTTATCTTGTTTTTTATAAAAAATTAATATATGTGTATTGTTAGGGTGTGGAGCTAAAAACTTCACCAAGGAGCATACTTTAACAGGTTCGGGTCTACACAGACACCGGCGTCGGTCAGGAGCGACCGACATTGGCCAGATATAGTTGGAGAGACACCGACGTCGGCAGTGGATCGGCCGGTGGCGGTCACAGGCAAGCATCAAGAACTGGCGTCGGTTACCTGTGCGTCTAGAAAGCTATTTCCAAGGATAGAAGCGAGTGTTTGCATGATGAGTTTAAGTTGTAGTCTTAAGCTCGCGTCTCTATTATTAGCAATATTATTTTTAGAGCCCTTATTCAAGTGGCTTAACTTCTTGTTGTAAGTGCATGCTCAAGTCTCCTAATTCTATATGTAGAATTAGATCTTCTTAGCTTTGTGTGAATTATTGTATTTGGTATGTTGAAGAACAGTACAGAATTGAATCAATCCAAGCTTGTTGGAGTTGATTATTCTTGAGAGAGAGAGCTCTTGAGGAATAGAGATCTAGTGAGAGATCTATACATCTAGGAGAGGTGTGGAAGAAAGAAGTTTCTTCAATTGTATTCCTTTTATAAATAGTTTGTTAATACAAGTTTTCAGGGTGGTTTATTGTATCTCTTGTTCTTGCCATTTATCATTCTAGTTACTTGTCTATCTGATTTAATTCCACATTTATTACTTTCACAAGTGTAATCTATTGTTGGTTGATCCCCAACAAGTGGTATCAGAACCAGGTTGTAGGTTCAAGAGCTGATACCAACAAGTGGTATCAGAGCTCAGGTGCACTAACAGGTGGTTCATATCTATGTAGTGTGTATTGATTATAGGTTCTCACAGGGGTTTCTGCAGGGATTTTTGTTTGAGTGGGAGAAGCAATGGAAGATGAAAGTAAATTGAGAATGGAAAAGTTTAATGGCAAAAATTACCAACATTAGAGAATGCAGATAGAGATTATCTGTATCAAAAAGATCTCTACTTACCGTTAGGTGGTGTTGCAAAGAAGCCCAAAGACATGGAGGATGAAGAATGGGAAGTTCTTGACAGAAAGGCTCTGGGGTCTATAAGACTGAGTCTAGCATCCACTATGATATCTAATTTATCACAGGCAAAGTCTATGGTAGAGTTGATGACTACGTTAGCAAATTTGTATGAAAAACTCTTAGCTTCTAATAAGGTATATCTTATGAAGCAATTATTTAATTTGCATATGAATGAAGGTGGATCTGTTTCTACTCATCTGAATGATTTCAATGGAATTGTGAATCAATTAAGTTCAGTGAATATAGTGTTTGATGATGAAATAAAAGTTCTTTTAATATTATGTTCTTTGCTTGAAAGCTGGCATGGCTTAGTAATGGCAGTAAGTAATACTACATCTGCATCAAATATTTTGAAAGTAGAGGATGTTGTTAGTGTTATCTTGAATGAGAAAATTCATAGGAAAAGCACAGAAGAGACATCTAGGAATGCTTTAAGTTTTGAGAGCAGGGGGAGATAGAAAGAGAAGAGCAAGAAAGGCAGATCAAGATCCAAATCTAAGGGGAAAGGCAGATCTAAATCCAAAAATGGCAGAAGGCCACAATGCTAGAATTATAGAAAGATGGGGCACATAAGCAGAGATTGTTGGTCAAAACCTAAGGAGGACAATCAGCATGAAGGAAAGGAAGAATCCAAGGTTGTAGGTATTGCACAAGATGCTTTAATTTTCTCTCTGCATAATAATATAGAATCTTGGGTGTTAGATTCTAGTGCATCTTTTCATGCTACCCCTAACAGGGAATATTTTAGTGACTATATCCATGGAGATTTTGGAATAGTGTATCTAGGGGATGATGAGCCCTATAAAATAATTGGCAAAGGTAAAATGCAGTTGAAGATGCAGAATAACAACACATGGGTGTTGAGAGATGTGATGCATGTTCCTAGCTTGAAGAGAAATTTTATTTCTGCAGGAAAGTTAGAGGATGAGGGTTGTACAGTAACTCTCACAGTAAAATCTTGGAAGGTGACCAAGGGTGCACTTGTTATGGCCAGAGGTAAGAGAGAAGGTACTCTCTATTTTTGTAATTGTGTTACTAACAAATCTCCTTCTGTATTATCTACTTTAGATGTGGATGCTAAATTGTGGCACTCAAGGCTTGGCCACATGAGTGAGAAGGGGATGTCAATTCTTAAGTCCAAGGGTATGCTTTCATATTTAAAAGGCATAGATCTAGAGTTTTGTGAGCACTGTGTATTTGGAAAATAGAAAAGGGTTAGTTTTTTCAAGACTGGGTCTACTAAGAAGAGGCATAAGTTGCAGCTTGTTCACACAGATGTGTGGGGACCAGCTCAGGTTGCTTTCATTGGAGGATCACAGTACTATGTATCTTTCATAGATGACGCTACAAGGAAGGTATGGATCTATTATATTAGAAGAAAATCTGATGTATTTGAGACTTTTAAGATTTGGAAAGCTATGGTAGAGAATGAAACAGGTAAAAGATTGAAGTGCCTGAGATCTGACAATGGCGGTGAGTTCTACAGTCATAAGTTTAGAGATTATTGTTATATGTATGGAATCCGTAGGCAAAGGATGGTTCCAAGGACACCTCAGTAGAATGGAATTGCTGAAAGGATGAACAGGACAATAATGGAGCGTGTAAGATGTATGAGATTGCATGCCGGTTTGCCCTTACAGTTTTGGGCACAAGCTGTTGACACTGCAGTGTACTTGATTAACAGAGGACCCTCTACAGCTCTGGATGGTGGTATTCTAGAAGAGGCATGGACAGGTAAAAAGTTTGATCTCTCATATCTCAAAGTTTTTGGTTGTGAATCCTTTGTGCATATAGATAAAGAAAATAGAAAGAAGCTTGATGCTAAGTCTATGAGGTGCACGTTTATTGGCTATGGCTTAGATGATTTTGGTTACAGATTGTGGAATTTAGAAACTAACAAGGTAATTAGGAGCCGTGATGTTGTTTTCAACAAAAGAGTGATGTATTGTGATCAGCTAAGGAAGCTAAATCAATCTGAGCAGAGCAATGGTGAATTGGACGAGGTGAAAGTCCAAGATGAGCTCACGGGAAAAAGAAATAATCACTTGCAGGAAAACATAGAGACCGACGTTGGCAAGTTAAGAATCGGCGTCGATAGTACAGAAATCGGTGTCGCTCATATAGAGACCAACGTCGGCAGGACAGGCACTGAGGTCAGTCAGGCAGAACCGATGTTGGCCAGTAACAGGTCTAGAGATGACCGAGGTCAGTCACTGTCAGAGAATTTGGGTGGACAGCATGTTGTGAACGAGTCTCAGACACCCATCAGGAGGTCAGAAAGGGTGGGTAAGCCTCCAATTAGATATTCTCCTTCTTTAGTTTATCTATTGTTAACTGATGGTGGAGAACCAGAGAGTTTTGAAGAAGCAATATAGGTGGAGTCCAAGAGTCAGTGGGAGTGTGGCATGGTTGAGGAGTTGGAGTCCTTAAGAGAGAACCAAACATGGGATTTGGTTGAATTGCCAGCAGGTAAGAGAACACTCAAGAACAGGTGGACCTACAGGTTGAAAGAAGGTGAGAATGGACAGATGAGATATAAGGCCAGATTGGTAGTGAAAGGATTTGCACAAAAGCCAGGTATTGACTTTGGTGAGATTTTTTCTCTTGTTGTTAAAATGACTTCTATAAGGGTTGTATTGTCTTTGGTTGCTTTTGAGGATTTGCATCTTGAGCAGCTAAATGTTAAGACAATGTTTCTTCATGGAGATTTGGATGAGGAAATATATATGGAACAGCCATAAGGATTCGAGGTTAAGGGTAAGAAGAAGTTTGTGTGTAGATTGAAGAAAAGCTTGTATGGCCTCAAGCAAGCTCCTAGGCAATGGTACTTAAAATTTGATAGGTTTATGACTGAGCATGGCTACAGTAGGTGTCAATCTGACCATTGCATGTATTTCAAGAGATTTGATAATGGTAAATATATTATCCTATTGTTGTATGTAGATGATATGCTGGTTGCAGGATCACACATGCAGGATATCTCTGAGCTTAAAGTGAAATTAGCTCAAATGTTTGCTATGAAGGATTTGGGAGTAGCAAAGAAAATCCTTGGCATGAGCATTAAGAGAGACAGGAAAAATCATAGGTTGATATTGTCTCAAGAAGATTATGTGGACAAGGTGTTGAAATGGTTCAATATGCAGGATGCTAAACCGGTACGCACACCTTTGGCTGGACAATTTAAGTTGAGTAAAGAACAATGTCCTAATTCATATGATGAGGTAGAGTACATGAATAAGGTTCCATATTATTCCACAGTAGGGAGTTTGATGTATGCAATGGTGTGTACTAGACCGGATATTGCCCAAGCAGTGGGAGTGGTAAGTAAGTATATGGCCAATACAGGTAAGGAACATTGTAAAGCAGTTCAATGGATCTTTAGATATCTGAGAGGAACCAGCAGTAGGCACTTGTGCTATGGAGGTTCAGATACTTCTCTACATGGTTATATAGATTTAGATATGGCAGGTGATTTGGATGGCAGAAGGAACACTACAGGTTATGTTTTCACTGTAGGTGGAATGACGGTTAGCTGGATATCTAAGTTGCAGAAGGTTGTTGCCTTGTCAACTACAGAAACAGAGTATATTGCAGCCATAGAGGCTAGCAAAGAGATGATATGGATGACACGGTTCATAAATGAGCTTGGTAGGGAGCATGAGAGTTGCAGATTGTATAGTGACAGTCAGAGTGCAATCCATTTGGCTAAGAATTCAGCCTTTCATTCAAGAACAAAGCACATACAGCTAAGGTATCACTTCATACGATAGGTATTGGAAGATGGTGAGTTGAAGCTAGAGAAGATCCATACAGATAAGAATCCTACTGATATGTTAACCAAGCTGGTTATAAAGGAGAAGTTGAATCTTCATTCAACTGTTGTTGGTCTTCATGATTGAGTTGAAGATGGAGGAGCTAGAAGATGTTGCTGTACAGGTATTGGTGTAGCTGTTTATCTCCAAGTGGGAGATTGTTAGGGTGTGGAGCTAAAAGCTTCACCAAGGAGCATACTTTAATAGGTTCGGGTCTACACAGACACCAGCATCGGTTAGGAGTGACCGACGTCGGCCAGATGCAGTTGGAGAGACGTCGACGTCGGTAGTGGATCAGCTAGCGGTGGTCACAGGCAAGCAGCAGGAACCGGCGTCGGTTACCTGTGCATCCAGAAAGCTATTTTCGAGGACAAAAGCGAGTGTTTGCATGATGAGTTTAAGTTGTAGTCTTAAGCTCACATCTCTATTATTAGCAATATTATTTTTAGAGCCCTTGTTTAAGTGGCTTAACTGCTTGTTGTAAGTGCATGCTCAAGTCTCCTAATTCTATATGTAGAATTAGATCTTCTTAGCTTTGTGTGAATTATTGTATTTGGTATGTTGAAGAACAGTATAGAATTGAATCAATCCAGGCTTGTTAGAGTTGATTGTTCTTGAGAGAGAGAGCTCTTGAGGAATAGAGATCTAGTGAGAGATCTACACATCTAGGAGAGGTGTGGAAGAAAGAAGTTTCTTCAATTGTATTCCTTTTGTAAAGAGTTTGTTAATACAAGTTTTCAGGGTGGTTTCTTGTATCTCTTGTTCTTGCCATTTATCATTCTAGTTACTTGTCTATCTGATTTAATTCCACATTTATTGCTTTCACAAGTGTAATCTATTGTTGGTTGATCCCCAACATGTGTGATAAAAACATTATAATTTTTTACAACTAACCCACATCATATATTGGTTTATGACTTGTTACATAACTATAATTTATAATAAGCCAACTTGAAATGTTTGACATAAATTGGATCATAGAGAACCCTTATTTTATGCCTTACCTTTCCCTCCTTTTTGTCTTTTTTATCAATCTCTATTTAGTAGCCTTATTCATAGGTTGAAAATCTATATTTATAGTTGTAAGGGTTTATTATCGATTGATTTGGTTCATAAACTAGTAGTTGTATTGATTTTAATTTGGCTCCCATTTTTATATACACATGTCCATAAATCACGTGGATGAGTCATATATTAAGCCACTTAACTCTGACATTCTGTGTTTGAGTCATGCATTGAGCCAGTCAACCTTGTCAACAATAAATTCTATAGTCTTTATCATTGAGTATAATGGGAAATTATAAAATGTTGTAGTCATATTGAAACATAAGACATCAACAAACATACTTCATGGTATCTACAGTTCTTTGAAGGATCACATAAAACATAATAAATAAGAATATTTATGAATAAGAGAAGAGTATTTTGACATGAAAACAATGTCAAACCATGAATTCATAGTTCAATGTTCCAAATACATAACATGTAGAGAAATTATCTAGTTATATTATTTATCATATCCTCTTAATCTTATTATAAGATAATTCACATAACAAAAAAATGATTAAATATATCTTAATAATTATTTGTTTAACATATCTAAATGATTACACATGATAGATTAGTATAAAAATATGATAGATTTGATGATATTCCATCTATCTATTTTATAAGTATAAATATAATGATATACACCAATGGTCTCATCATCTATGCCTATCATTTTAATCTATGTATCTCCATAGGATGTTGTAAGGTGAAACCTATGTCATGGTAAATACCTATGTTTAGACAAACTTTTAAAGAAATAAAATAAAAGTAAAATGGTTAAAAAGAGTACCCTCAAGTTGAAATCCAATAAAGGATGGCTTGAGGGATTAAAAAAATCAAAACTAAAGATAGTAGTTTCTAGACCTATAAATCCTTCCAAATGAAGTCAAAAAGGATAGACGAGTTAAGAACCAATGTTGTGACATCGTTGTCAGATGATTAAGATAAAATGGTAATTTGAAAATTACAACTTCCCAAACATTACATGGATGTCACGAAGTGAATAAGTAATCACATGACATCAAATAAAAACATAAACTTCAATGTGTGGGATTAATCAACTAAATACAATAAATAAAAAGGGAAACTAAAGCACAAAATAACATTAATATCACATAAAAATTCATTAAAACTAACATGATAGATAAAATAGGTCCAACCAATAAGGAAAGGCTAGGTAAATAAGATGGATGATGTATGATCACTAATAAATATTCTCATGATATTTGTCACAACATAAATATGTAGGAAAATGTACAAAAAGAGATTCAACCTCACTTCCATTCCTCTAATATTTTTAAGCACCAAAACTCTATAATTTTTTTTCATCTACATTTGAGACTATGATAGCTACAACACAACACACTGAAGGAAAAAATGGATGCCCTAATCCTTATAGACACAACAACACTCAACTTACCAAAATTAGAGAATCTTCCACCAAAATCTATGACATCAGATCTAGAGGGATAATTTTCCAAGCTACCATACAATGTTTCTCACCTTGAGAATTTATTCAAGCGCATTCATACAAATCTGACAAAAATTGACCATACCAGAATAGAGGTAGAGTAGGAAAAACTCATACATGATATATTGAAACAAAAGATGTGGTATTAGAACCCTAAATAAAAATTAATTCCATAGATGGGGCTCAATATCTAGGTAATATTTCCCTACTTCATGCTAATTGATACTACAATCAAAATTTTACTCATTTAAGTGCACAATGGTATTTTATTCCTTGACCAGTTTCATGTTATTACCATGCAAAACATTGAAAGAATAACAAGGCTGATGAATGAAGTAAATAATATTATGAAGTATGAAAAGAAGGTTCCAATGAAAATAGTACTAGCTATAAATTTTTTGCATCATACTAGAGGAGAATATGGCATCCAAATAATAACCATTCGAAATTCCACCTATAGATACACAATCAAATTAGTATCATGGAAAATATAATTTACCAATATGCAAGATACCATGAGCCTTAATATAACAATGGTGGCATTCGATATGATGTTAAATAAGGCCAAAGTTAACCTATGTCAAGGCCTACTAGATAACTTAAATTCCAAAATTTAGAACATCAAGAGAGGTAATCATGATTTATATTATAGATATATATACTTTACCTAGATATGTATTACACAAACACCCTCTTATCTAAAATTAGAAAAATAGAATGGGATAAAATAATGACCATAAGATAACAAATCAAAAATCATATGGAGACTATGGCTGTAGAATAATAAGTTACCACTATGATAATATAGGGAATTAATTTAGAACAAACCCTCAGTTTGTGGTGTTTTATTTACCCACAAATAGTAGATAAATACCATAAATAGTTTTACTTTTCTACCTTCATTGACAACATCTATGTCTACTCATATGATCAACATACCAAAATTATTCCCCCATTATAGTATGAAGTGTTAGATAATGAAATCAAACAGCTTGTTCCCATCATTTAGTCATTTCCATGAGTCTTGGGGAAATTTGATCAAATTAATATGCAATCCAATATGTAAGAGTTAGTGGACAAATTACTAATATCATCGTTCATCATAAAAGTAGAAAAATAGGATAGATACATAGATGAAGCTAGGGGAAAATAACATCACTAGAGGAAACAAAGGGAAAATGAATTTGGTTACAATACATGAAATAAATAGATGTACAAATTTACATAAAGGTATCTAAAAGGGCAAGCCATCCTAGTCCATTGAAATAGATGGTGGATCTATGGGTGGTGGGTTTATTTAAAAAAGAAAACAAATAACACATCTTGCACCATAAATAGTTGAGATATTTCCCAAAAATAAATAAAAATAAAAGAACAAAAGGGAGATATATTGTATCAAACATTAGGTTGTCATCAAGGAAGAGAGGAAAAATATCAGAGCTAGTGCAATAGAAGATTTCAAACTTTAAGAAATACTAAGCCATTAGAGGAGAAAAAACAACACTACAGTAAAAAAACATGTTAATTATTTACATAAAGTAATATCATAAACCACTTCATATTTTGCTTTCACTATTAGGTGGCCAACAATAATAATTGAGGAAACTAATGACTTATATAACCTAAATGAATAATTAAATTAAGCCATGGCCTAGTAATATATTTCCAAAGATCCCATAGGCACAAATAGGGTGATAATTTTTTCACTAGGTGAAAATTTCTAGGAGCAACATCAACAAAGATAAAAACTAATCATTAAGCTCTAAGAATCAAGAGAAATAATAAATTATTTCATGGGAAAATTAGATAAGTTTACAAAGGAAATAGAGACCTCATTCAATATTTTTGTAAATCATGCTACCCCTAATAACATCATTGAGTTGATTCGAGAAAATATATAGTTAGAATATAAATCCAATGAGACACCAATTACCTCAAAGAATGGAAAGCCTATGAGATCAAGATTTTTAATTTTAAAAAAAATAATAATTGTTGCAAGGCCCAAGTCCTTAACAATTTTTTTGATATTATTCAAATTTATTATCTCAAGGATGACACAAAAGTTTAAGTTTGTGGATAATGTTGGTGGGTTTATT